>VFFE01007703.1:5563001-5624111 GCA_008921705.1 Burhinus oedicnemus
CCCCCACAACCAACCACCCCCCACCCCCCTCCCCGTAAAACCAACCACCACTCTACAGACCCCTGAATGTAGAGCCCCCTCCTGGCAACAGCAAGCACATCACTGCCCTTTTCAGGAACAGAGATCCGACTTCAGCAGAGCCTTGCCTAGAAAAGAGGCAGATCACAGCCACAATACACCACGTACTCATAGTCTCTGCCAGAAAAGTAACTAGCACCATCTCAACATGCTCCTCAAGAAAAGGAGCTTCCACCAGCTTAGCATGGACAAATGTGGCCAAACAACAGTGCCAAGACCTCAAACATGACTCCCCATGCCATACAACTCAGGCACTGAGAAAGCGCACAACTGCTTTTGCCCAAGCCTCACTCAGCAAGCCACCAGCAGGCCAGCTACCCCCATCATGCCACGCCTCCTCAAGACTGCTACCTCCACCAGGGACACCATGCTGAAATGCTGCTCACCCACAGGAATCAGGCTTCCCTGCTGCACAGTGGCCTCACAGTTCCCAAAGACCCTGCAGATTTCTAGGCGTACCACGAAGCACAACAGGGCAAAACCACACAGCAGCATTCTTGCACACAGACAACTCCAAACACCTTATACA
Source organism: Burhinus oedicnemus (assembly GCA_008921705.1). Classification (NCBI taxonomy): domain Eukaryota; kingdom Metazoa; phylum Chordata; class Aves; order Charadriiformes; family Burhinidae; genus Burhinus; species Burhinus oedicnemus. The sequence goes on from VFFE01007703.1 coordinate 5,563,609, forward strand.
AGTCTGCTCAGGTCAGCATCAACCCAATGCCCAAGGTGACAACTGCTCTCAAAAGGACATTTGCACTGAAAGCACCTACCAGCAGCTGCACAGATGATCACCTTAGGGCCTCCTCAGCAACAGAGGACTTCTCGGTGGTCAGAGGAACACAAATACCTTACACCCACTTGCTCCTCTGGGGGCTCCTGTTCTTAGGACCATGGAACATTTGCTCAGTCTACAGATCACTAATGCTCTTAGCTGATAGCTCCTGCCTTCACAAAAGTCACAAGAGATCCCTTGCCGAGCCTCTGGTTGCACAGGTTTGTCTGTTTGGAAGTGTACTCGACACAGGCCTGTCATCTACAGGAAACTGTCACCAAACAAGCATCCCATAACGTCTTTTCCTCATCTAACAGCAGGCAGCTGCTGCCTTCTTCCCACAAAACTCTTCTCTGCTCTTAGCCAGGATAGCTACACAAAAGGTAGTATCACTGGATGTTCTTTCACCATCAAACTCATGACCACAGGTGCTTACATCCACTATAAAACATGGTGATACTTGTTCTGCTAGAACTGCTCTGAAGGCTTGTTGTTTGTTATTTCCTTGCTTTTTGAGTAGAGGGGAGAAGAGAAGGAAAAGTTTTCCAGCCAAACCAGTTTCCCAGTTCCATCCATAGTATCAACACCATTTTGTGTGTGCTGTCTAATGCAAAAGCATCCTACAGTTACAGGTCCTAAGAATACTGAAACACGTCTGGGGAAAAATAATGACTAATAATTACTAAATCATTATTTAAGTTTGGAACTAGTCAACAGAACAGTTATAAATGGGTAGCGGACAGCTACAAGTCCTTATACCCAAGTTTTCTATTCAAAGCATTATATACGTACCTGCTTCAATCTGTCATAATCTAGACCTTCTGACTGTACTCCATTGGCACTGGGTTGCCCCGTTGGTGTAGATTTTGGTCTGCAGTACAAAAACACATCCATGAATTACTGGGCACTCATTATTACAGAATACATAGGACTTCCCCATCAAACTTGCTAACATTCATCTATCAAAAACATAGTAAAGAATCAGAATGAAAAAAAAAAACCCCAAAAGATTGGGAGTGAGAGGGTAGGAAAATCAGGCAGACCCAAAATGCCACACAGAATAGAAAGCAACAACGAAGAACACTTTCCACATACTGGAAATATAAATTACCATAAGAATAAGAGTTATTAGTTCAAAATAAGAACTTTTCAAGTAGCAGACAGATTTCACTGTCAGTGGTTTCTGATTTTTTCCATAATAGGCATGAAAAGCTGAATGCCTTCGAATGTCAAGTACCTTCCCTTCTCCCTTTTCAACTGCTTAATTTCAAAAGAGGCCCTCTCAAAGAAACACTCCCACTAACTAATGACTACATGTTGATGCTGTAGCTGTATGAACGCTGTGGAATCACCCTGGCAGATTTTCAACATTTGACAGGACGTGGCTGAGCAACCTTATTTAACTCCCTTCCAACCTAAATTATTCTATCAATTGCTTTCTAAAGCTACTGAACACAAATACTGTAAGAGCAGCATTGACTTATAAGATAATATTTGAGAGGAAGTTTGAGTGTTTTGGACTATGTCATGTTCAATGTTTGTTTATATAATACTCTCCCAAGACATCAAAAACTTCCTTATCAAGATCACCTTGCATTTTTAACACACATTCCAGAAGAAGTGGGTTTCCTACCTTCTCCCTTCTCTTTTCTGATCCCCTCTGTTTATACAAGGTGTAACTCAGACTCAGGTACTATGCTTCCACAGGGCCTCATACAGCTATGAGCAGAGACAGAACCTAGATGCTAACAGCAGGAATACAGAAACGGTTCTCCAAAGCAGGGATGGATGGATGGGTGGGTGGTATGGGAGAAAGACGGAGGAACGTTCTGCTGTTCTTAATTACTATTTACATCTTCGCTAACATTCTCTCTCCGTTAATCTATAAAATGTTAAGGCAAAAAGAAGCTGTCAAACTGTCAGCAATTTGATCACGTCAAGAGGTTTCCCCAGTGTTTAGAATTATCACAGTATGCTAAAGTTAAGGAAAGGCAGGGTATTAGTAGACTAAACTGGGTCTTATTTCATTGTCCTTGTATGTGGCATCACTGAACAAAAAAGCCTGGCCTAAACTCAGCGTCTCACTTCAAAAATCTTACATAGGAGGAATTCATTAAACACTGCGTTTTTCTGGATTCGCTACCTGAAAGTGCAGCAATATTTATTACAATGGAAGGTGGCCAGGGACAAAAAAAGGCAAACCAGTGGGAAAAGCACAGTTCTGCACTTTATCTTCTCTCAAATACACAGTATAAAACTATTTTTTTCAGAATAAAGCCAAATGTGTAAGGTATACAAGCAGTACATCTATTGCTTTAATTTTTCCATTTATTTATGTATTTTTAATTTAGCTAACACAAAAAAAAGCTGTGTTCTCACTCAGAACAAAAAGAATAATGAACCTATATATATTTCTTTGCTTGTTTAGTTTTACAAAATCACTACCTTCAGCTTTCATGCATCTTCCCTTACAAGACAGCAGCTCATCCATGAAGAAATTCTCTGATTACACTGTCCTTGTCCACTACAAGCAGAACAAGGCTCATACTGGATTGTCTCGATGACTTTTGTAACCTGATAGGACTATTTTCTTATTGCTAATGAAAGGAAAACACTCAAAATGTGACTCACAACAGAAGAGGACATGCACACTAAAATGTCATTTTGATACTACAGAAACTTTCTCAGATTGGTGCTCTTGAGCAGATACTTTTACCTCTTGTAGGTTCCCAGTGTAAAAAATGTCAAGAAACAATACGGGAAACAAGAGTTGCCTATTTTTGCCTCCCCCTAACCTGTAAAAGGGGATGCCTGTGTCACTGGAGAGCCTGGCACATTCAAAAAATTCATTAAAATCTTCATATGCATTCATACCTACCAAGTAATTCTGGTGATAGGAATTTTTAAATTCATACACCCGAGCCCATTCATCTTTTCAAAAGGCAATAATTCCTGTGTAGGTGGTAGACACCTCTCAATCATTTTTTTTTTTTAATGCTTCATGATCATTTCTGTGCACTGACTAGTTAGTTACGTCAAGCCTAGTGGCACCCATTTAGGAAAAAACTGCCAGCAATTAAATACGCAAAACAGTCAGCAGAAGGGAATACATAACTGTCCCTTTGCTGCTGGACTTTGCATCAAAGCAGAGGTGCAGGAACATCCTGTGTTGTTATACCAACTCGGTTCTTCACTTGGGATCACAATATTCAATTGCTACAGCTGTTTAGAGAATCTAAATGTAAGTTCCAAGAGAGAAATTGCTAACATTATTCTTGCTTGAAACACACCGAAATGAAATACACGATCCACCAAGTAAGACAGAAGATAAAATACTCAGTAACTTGATAGTGGAAGAAGTTGGAAAACAGAATTCACCTTGTAACCACCAGGTCTACAGTGTGCACTAATGCTATGAAGATAAACCACAGTTTGGGGTCTTCTACAGAACTCTTTAGATACTGATAGTGCTTAGTTCCTTATGAAAGAATTCCTTGCTCAAAAATATTCATCAAGATGAGATCTTTAGCAATTGCTACGTCATCACATACCCGATATTTAAAGCATTACTTGCAGTTTACACCTGCAACTGTGAACACTGACTTACTCCAAGCAGGATAGCATGAGTTTTTCAGTTTCTCCATGTACAGTTTCTGGTAATTTCCATTCACTATCATTTGTTCCCACACACTATGGCATTACAGCATATATTCAACCTGACTGAAAAAAGAATCTGTGTCCTCCCAAATGCAATTCCTGACAAGTGATAACAGATACCTACTCCATGCCTTAATGGAAGAACCTGAACAAGAATATACTTTAACATTTTAATAAAATGGCTTATGACTTTAATATTTTAATGAAATTACTTCAAAGAAAAGCTCTCCACAGCTAGACTGCTTCTTGTTTCTTTTGCTTCAGATTTTCAGAATAAAAAGACATCTTTACCTATCATACGCTATATACTTCTGCTATCTGCAAAGAGCTCAACAGGAAAGTCTCTTTATAAACTCTACCACTCAGTCTGAAGAATGGATTCCATTTTTGCTTTCTGAAATGCAAAACATTCTTTGTTTGGTCAAATATGAAAGACCATAATTTGTAAACTAGGTAATTTCTAATCTTGGGCAAATCTAGCTTTCTTCCCCCCAAAATTATCCTCTTTTTCCTTCCTCATCTTGCTCAGAAGATAGATTAATGGTGAAGGCAGTTGCCATTAAGAAATACATTAACTATTGAAATTTTGCAAATGAAACGTCCCAACCATATGAATCTAAGATGGCTAAAGAGCTCTCCCATGTGGTTTTTCATAGCATTGCCTAACAGGACAGTGTGGCAACCCCTATACGCCCTAAAACACCTTAAATCAAGCATGCGAGATAAAGATTTTATTCATGCCAACATGCAGAATACACCACCCAAGATAAGTAGCTAAAAGGGGAACTTTTCATACAAAAGATTAAGTAGTCACCACAATGAGTGCCTTCATGAAAAACAAAGCTGGAATTTGACTCAGTAATTCTGAGGGGCTCTGTAACACGTTTACCTGTGGAAAGCTCTTAAAACCTGAAGGCTTTCGATGTCAGTATTTTATGACTACCGCTACAGAGAGTGAAACTGAGATCTACAGCTTAAAATACACATGATGTTAATTCTAATTTGTGGATACGTTCCCAACATAAACATTAATTTATGTTTAACAAGTCCTTTTTGTTTTCCTTTCTGATGTTTGTCAGGCAAAATCTGTTATCTTCATTTGTGAAAAGCAGATATGAAAACTCACCTGGAAAATTAATTGCTATTCCTGTGTACTTAAACTTACATTTTTGAAAACCTGCTTCTCAAAACACTGCAAACGGTTCACTAAATCTTGACATATCCAACAGGAATTTATACCTTTACAGGTGGTGTCTGCCAGAAAACCAATATTTACTATTGAATTCATAGCTGGCTCTTAAGCCACCTCAGTTTGGCTTTGGCACCACCTGCTTTTAACCAGTCCAAAAATAGGATCAACTGAACAAACAAAATATGAAGAGGAACCTGGTCATGCCTGTGGTGATTACCAATCCATGTAGAAAAAGTCCAACCCTGAACTGGTCAAAATGGTTATTACAAAGTCTCAAATCCCAACAGGATGATACCTGTTTAATGAATCATAGAACCTGTTTTCAGAAGCAAGCAGGTTTTTCCACGGAGATTCCCGTCTATGAAGGGGAGAAACACTACCTTAACAAGCTATAATAGGTCTTAATTATGTTCAGTTTTAGCACCTTAAATACCACGGAGTTTAACTAGTTATGCTCCACAAGTTCTATTTGAATGTTTCAGGAAACACTACAAGCCCGCAGCTTAAGTCTTTTCAAAGTCTGCTACAAAAAAAGGCCCGATTTTAAATAGGACACTAGTTATTTTCAAATACTTAGAACATTCATTCTGAATAACAGCTCCTTTATTGTCTACCTGTTTGGAAGCTCTGAAGAGAAAATTTTGCTTACTTGCCAGTTTCTTAGGCATGCTTTGTTTAATCCTCATAAATGACTCATACCCTCTCTGTAGAGGTCAGAAGCAGGTTCTTGAGGCTTACCAGGTGAAAGATATCCCCTTTTGGCAAACACAGTATTAGTGTTTCAAAGAGCATTCCCCTTTGACTAACTCACTCAAAGAAAGTTAGTTTAACAAGCTGCTTGCTGAGACAGGTTTGGCAACTATAGAGAATTAAGGAAAATGTAAGGTTATTCAAGAGAGACTTCTACTAATACCTTTTCTTTCTCAGTCCATGAAACATTCCTCGTCCTGGCAAGGCAAACTGTCAACATTGACTAGAAAACTGTCCTAGCAGTCTTAAAATGTATGCTATGGCACCTTCCAGCAGGTTATGATAGCACTGGCAAGTTATGCTGTCATCCAATAAACATGGAATTCTTATTTTGGAAGTACTTCTAGAGTATACACCCAGTAAGGTGCTCATCAAGCTGAATTCTATCAACAATTTCCATTGGATGACTGAAGACAAAAGCGTGATGGAGAGATTTTCTTAATGCATCTCAAGAGAAGTCTCAAAACATCTGTACTCCTCTAGGTCAGAAAATCTTTTTGAACAGCCCTCAGTAACACCTGAATTTCACCAGTTGGAACAAGATCAATGAACTGCATAAAACAGTCCACAAGAAGCTACGGCTGTAGGGACAGGTAGAATGAAGACTTGAGGACATCCCATACTCTCCAAAGGAGCCTCATAAGGAAAGTTGCCCTATTTATTAATCCCTTCACTTTTCTTTCTTCAATTGCTTAAACATAAGATATTTATATCCAAAGGGCCAGATGAGCAACAGTCTTTATATGAAAACGCTCTTTAGGATTCCTTACAAAAGCTATTTCTGTGACAAGTTCTGTGACGTGTATCGATACCTCGATCTGCTTGAAAACGAGACCTCGGTTAAAGCAAGTAAGACCTACGGGGGGGTGAGGGAGAAGAAGGTAGGGGGAAGTCAAGGCGAAAGGTAAAGCAGTATTTTGTTACACTGACAGTGTAGCAGGGAGGACATCACCACCAATGTCACCTGCTTTTTGACAAAAAAAACAAAGCAAGCAGCCAGAATCATGGCTGCAGACATTTTAAGCTCCTGGACTTGGTTATTTCCGAAATACAAAGATACTGATATAGGCTGACAGTGTTTAGTCCTGCATTTTAGAACTGAAGACCTCGATGGCAACCTTGACCACAAGTAATGCCACTTACAGAATAATTTGTTTTTCTTCTCTAATCACCAAATCTTGCATAGCTGTTTCCAACAGGACAGAATTCTGAGGAGAATTCAAGTAATTTCAAACACAGCATTCTCAAGTTTAACATTTTCTTTTGTTTTCTCTCAAGAAATTCAGGTAACTGTCAGATTATCACAGGTCAGAATCCTTTAACCTCTGTACGCAGAATATACAGGAATTCTAAAACGAACCACAAGCCGTCTGCTTAATGTAAATGGCAGTTAAATATACCTCAAAAAATAATAATAAAAAAATTGCTAAAGCAGCCATTTCACTCTTTTTTATTACTGAAATGCCTACCGAAATGCCCACTGCGTACCAAAGTTCCAGCTGACAAGTTACCAAAGATTGGTTAATGCACTGAAGGACATATAGTATCCCTGCACTTCTTTAGGATGGACTTAGATAGGTTAGATAGGTATGACACAGCTACTAAAAAACTGTCACAGAATCAAATCTTACCAAGATGGCTTAAATATCTAGATAACCATTCTATGACTAGCACAGAAATAGAAAGGAGAAAACCTGTTCACTAGATTTACTACTGAATATATGAATCACAGCACTGATTTGGTTTTCCCTTACAGGAAATTTCAGACTTTAAAATTTAAAGAAATAGAAAGAATTAGACATTGCTGTAGGCAAACATATACCTTAGTAATTGAAGCTATACACCTGCAATTGTTACAGAATCTTTTGGGGTTTTACTTTTGACTGTACTGTCAAAAATTTCACTTACTAGCATCCTCCAAAAGCAACTCTTCTTTCTTAACTAAAACTGCCAAAAGCAGTTTCACAGCAGTAATTTTAAACCCATACATGTTGTTTTTAATAGTACTAAGGTGATTTTTGCTATTATAGTCCAGTATCTTTAGCAGCATGAGCAACAACAGCACACGTAAGGACAAGATAGCTGGGACAAAAGGGAGTACCTGGAGATAACAGGTGACTTGCTTCCATTCACTGTATTTGTTCTTTCCCAAGGCTTTCTTGTTAGTTCTGGAAAACACAATGAGAAGATTAAAAACTGTCTTTTTCTACTTGTTGTGTAATCTATGTGAAGAAACTTCAAGTACCTGGCAACTTAAGTCAGCCTTTTTTGGTTTGTTTGGGTTTGGTTTTGGGGTTTTTTTTTTGTTTGTTTTACTACATTGCATTAGTTCTTTCATATTAAGCTATCTCCTGTTGTATTCATCTTATTTTTAGTCATACTACCATTTATGTTGTGATAGCATCTTGAAGTCTCACTTTTGTTCTAGACATCATAAATGCCATTTGATGCTTAATCCAACTGGAGAGAAGGTCTGCCTATCTTTATGATTTTATTGATTCAGTTCTGAAGCGTGAGTTTCTGGAACTATAACCAAATAGTCAGTGTCAAATACTGGGGGAAAGATGTTTTTAAGCTAAAGGAGTTTTGCTGAGCTGTTAATGAATTACATAAAATTAATTCAGAGTCAATTTCAGTGAAGTGATAGCAGGGATAACACAACCTCACACAACTAGAATACCTTTCAGCAACAAGGTAAAAGGTTTATTTTCCACCAAAGAACTCTCCTCCCCAAAAAGATAGTTCTAAAGTTGCAATATATCATTTCCCCCTTTCAAAATAATACAGACTCAAAATTAAAGGTACGTTGCCCTTAGATCCAGAAGAGATTGTAGTTTACTTATGACCTGTGATACTAGACAAAGTTTTACTGTGCATTTCTTCTGCTGTCTGGGCAGCTTATACTCTATGGGCAAGCGCTCTATTATACACTGCAGAAGAGGACTTTTGGGCCTAGTCTATAGATATGAGTCTAATTTGCAGTCAAGTTTAAAAAGCCCAACCTATCTATACATGCTCATGCTTCACTTTCCATTCTGAAGCCTATTTCCAGCTCTGCTTAGAAGCCTCCCCAATAAACTGACTCGCTATCCTGCCAAGTTAGTTACAGTGATCAAAAGTCACATGGGAAAGCTAGCTTTATTGTGCAGGTTGGTTTGTAAACAGCAGACAGACAGAAATCACAGCTGAAACAGGGCAAACAGTTCAGTTGAGGACTGTTTTTGTGTTCTTGTATGGTGAATAAGATTCTTTTTTCCCCCTTAGTGGTCTCACCTAAACCCTTTCTCAGAACATACCTATCACCACAAATTCTTCTTCATTCCCTACGATCAGGTTTTCATTCCTTATAATCTGCACAAGTTAGAACACTCTTTCTGTAGTGTGAATTGTTGTTACTTACTCGCTATTGTTACTTACTCAGGACTTTAATGTACCACTGATCTTATCAGTCTTTATTTCATATTTTGGGTTTATTTATTTGTTTTGTTCCCTTTCTTTTGTATTGCTCAGCTCTGCTAAGCCGTGCAAGCTGAGAGGCAGAAACGCTCTTTCAGAGTCTCATCCTGAGCAGGAACTTCTCTGGAATGCAGCTAGATACTGAGAATAATATCTAAACTGCAGAAGTGTGCTAGCATAGCCTGTGACTCAGCCAACTACAGGTTGCCAGTGCTAGTAATAAGTCTTAAGCTTAATCTGACATACCAGGCTTCAGGACTTGTCCTGCCATAGGAGTTATTTTAGCAGGATTTTAGCTGTATCTGCAAAATTACCTGAGAAACTTTTTGCTATGGCTGCAGCTTGCTCAAGGACCACATGATTATCCTTACCTAGCTCAAACAGCAAACATTATCCAAGGGTCATACATCTGTCGCCTATCCCATGGTTTTGAGCTTGTTTTGATTATAGCATTACCTAACATGGTTTAACTTAGGCTTTACTTAGCTTTTTGTGACTGTGTGTCTCTTCTCCTGAAAGGAATATACCATATATAGAGAAGGACTAATATGTCTAAGTAATCATGGTGTAATTTTCCCTGTAGGCAACACGAGACAGAGAGAGAGAGACAGAGAGAGAGACAGAGAATAGCCCCTTAACAGAGTTGAAATGTTTCAAAATAAATGCAAGGAGATCCAAGCTCAGGACAGAAGAAATGTCTCCCCTCTCAACATTATACTCCTCCTGACAAAGAATGTAGAACTCATAGTTCACCACAACAGCACATAGGAAGCGTAACACCCAAGAAAGAGGTAAATGCTAGCAAGTCTGTGTATAACAATTTCACTTTTATTATTAGTGGTAATTAGACATAATTACACAAATTTTTGACCTGACCTCTGCTCAGTATGCCAAGCATTCCTCAAACATTTTAAAGACATGTTCCAAAGATGAGGCACAGCATTACCAGAGCATTTTACTTCATCAAGAAATGAAGTGAAATCTCTCCATTGGAAGGAAACAGTCAAACCTCTGGATGCATTTGACATTTTAAACAAGTTTGATGAGGCTTCTTATCATGACAACCAATTAAAGGAACTGCTTCGCTTCCACTGTTTTTCGTTTCCCTCTTTTGGGCCTATGTTATTAGAAGAAGTGTTCCAAAAGCCATCATTTCCCCAAGGCTAATATTGTCTCTGTGTTTAACAGAATGAAGCAAACTCCTAAGCTGGATGGCGGGGCATGGGGTGTAGGGGGGAAAAAAAAAAAAGATTAAAAACTTGATTTGTATTAGGTTATTTATTGCCTTGCAGTCTAATCTCTTTAGACTACAGGCTGTATCTCACTACTAACAGTTTTCCAAGTTATTTCCATCAGGAAACACCTAGCTCTCCTTTTTATCCCCCAGCCAGTGGCCGCCTGGGTTTTGTGCACCCTACAGCAATGGTTTTCACTATTAAGGCCTGCACACCATCAAGCGGCTGAATCGCCTAGTGAAGAAGTATACACATGGGCAAGGAATCAACAGAGAAAACTAGAACATACTGAAGACTGGCATATTCATTACCCAGTCATTTGCCTTCTGCTTCCAGTGTCTTTTGGGATGACAAACTGCAGGTTATATGGCACATCCTCCCCGTTTGTATGCACGTAGCAGAAGGTGGCCAGGGAAGCTAAGGGTACAAGAAGGTACTACTAAAGGACAGGAAAAGAAGATCAGTCTTGAGTGTCACTTGAGTCCTTGTAACGCAAGCGTTTACAGTATGAATACATATGCACGCTGACAATACATCTTGGCCAACTACAGAGCTGGTGATACGTAAGCTTTCCTTACTGACTGCAGCAGAAGTGTTGGCTACAGTGTTCCCAACTCTCCCACCAGCATAACTCAGCAGAGGAATCATGGTTAAAGAATTTCTACTCCATGCACTTATATTGATTTAGAAAAGACACCTGCATGTGAGGGAATCTTTATTAAAGTTCCTGGAAGCAGCAGATGTTTCTGACTCTGATACTCTTGTATGCCTGCCTCAAAGGAAACAAACTACTGTCCCAACTCATGTCCTGCAAGGACTGAAAGACAACTGCTTTTCCATTCACTACAAACTGCTTTCTGTGCATCACCCCCACAGGTTTAACACGGGAGACCCCTATATCAAGCGCAGTGTTGCAGTGGATGTTCTTTTAATCTGCCATCTTCTGAAACACTTCTGAACCAGGACCCATTCTACAGCAAAATGCCAAGCTTTAATCATGGGAGAAGAGGCAGGCTCCAAAATTCAGCCCAGCTGACTGAGATTTATCCTTAGGTTTTAGCATTACAGAGTCACAGAGTTCACAAACCTGTGCTACTTACCAGGTGTGCTTGTTGAAGAAACCTTAGAAGTTGAAGACTCTGATTCTTCCTGATTAAAAGGGAGGAGAGAGGGAGAAGGGGGTGGGGGGGGAGGAGGAAGAGAGAGAGAAAAAAAAAAAGATACCACCTTTGACTCTTGGATTAATCTCAACTGTTCAAATACTTATTCCACTTTTTATATAGATTCAAATGGTTCTGCTCAATTGTATGTAGAAAATGTGCAAGCACTACCCATTTCACAATACAGTGGTTATGTGTATAAATATATATGGTAAAGTATAAACAATATCTCACATACACCATTAGACTCTTCCTCATAATCTAGTATTGAGTAATGTGAACTAGATAAAATTTCTCAACTCACAGTTTTATCTTCTTTCTGCTCTGGTTCTGTTGATCCCTTTTCAGCAATTCTTCTCCTATAAGCAGAGACAAAAGTTACCAAGGTCATCCTGGCTTTAAGATGGAAGAATGTTGTTTAATATAGTTAGAGACATACACAGCTTGACAGCTAGATAATTGAAAATTAGTGTTAAAAAAAGTACTTTCAAAATACTTTCAAGGACAAAGCCCTCCTGCCAAAGCAATTGTGCAATTCTTTCTCCTTTTGAAGTCCGTATCCTCTCCCCTACTGCTGCACAAAGGCTTAACACAGAAGAAAAGTACTCGATTACACTCAGGTAAAAATGGCTATTCACAAAACATTATCAACTTCACAAAGCAACCACATGAGCAAGCCGATGTTTATTTGATCCTTAGCCAGCTGGAAACAGGCACCCAAAATGCTACTTCTATGATGACCAAGCAGCTGGAGCATGGGAACAGCTCCTTACCTCCTGGCCAGCAGGGCACTCATTTCTTCCATCAGCCCACTGCCTCCCAAGGGAAGTGGTCCATTTCCACGGCCACTGTCTGTTTTAGACGAAGCAGAGCTGCCTCCTCCTCCACTTGAACTGGAGGAGTCTTCACCCTTCGTAACACACAAAATAACAGTAGATGTGCAAATAAAACGATAGCCAACAATGAAAGAAGCAAAGTTCACAGACAAGAAAGAAACAACTGTATAAAGAATGTGATGGGCTGGTAGCACATTCTCTAACGCTTTTTTTAGTAATGAATTAAGCCTACCCCGAAAGTCTTGATACTGCTATTACTCTTGAACAAAAATTACAACTAGTTCAGGAAGACAGGATTTAGAGACAGGAATCGGAAAAAGAAACAAGAGTTTTATTTACCCGTGAGACTTTCCTAAGTTTGGCTCCAGCAAGTGCAGCTGCTAGTCCAGTTAAAGGGCGGTTTTCTTCGGACACGAACCCCACTGAAAATCCAGAGGCAGGGAGGGGGGGAGCAGGAGGTGGAAGGGGAACGGGAGGAACTTGGCTAGGAAGTGGAGGAGGTGGTGGTGGTGGTGGCGGCGGCCCTGAAGGTGGAAGTGGAGGTGGCGGTGGTGGGCCAGGAGGAGGTGGGGCTGCTACTGAAGACTGAGCTGGGCCAGGGGGTAGGGGGGGTGGGGGAGGAGGTGCAGGTGGTCCTTGGACAACACCTAGTATCAAAAAGAAGACAAATAGACTATATTAAGGATTTAGAAAAGAAAGATCTTACGTCCACTGAAATACTGGTTCTTTTGTTCAGTGTATGAAACATTAATACTGGTAAGGGTCCTTTCTATAGGCAAGAAAACACTGCAAGTTTCAACAGGGAAGAAACATTCTTCTTAAAAGCACTAGAAATATTACATAGTATGCTATAAGAGATCAGACAGTTTCAGAGACTTCTACACACGAAAACCCTCCAGTCAGGTTCTGTGCTGCAACCAAGAATTGTACACCAGGAAACAGGCAAAGCTTTTATAAAGAGTCAAGTAAGGCACAAGCGCCAGACCACTTAGGAACTATACTGTTTGTCCAAATGGTGCTAAACACAGAGTGACTTTTCACTGTACTAACAAGCATTTAACACACCACCCAAACACATGAAGCCTTGAATTGTTTGAGTTCCAATGCTAATTTCTAAGCTGTCTAAAAATCTTTCCTTTAAAAAACATTCCAGGAATCAACTTTAATAATCGAATACAAACACTAATTATTGAGTTAGAAGACTGACACATTTTAAGCTGGTGGGAACGAGCTCTTCTATTTTTTACCTATGATTCCTTTAATGCTTTAAATTCACATCGATATGCAATACAAAATGTGTTTTGAAGAAAGAATATTGCGATGATTACCATGTTGTTGTTATTATAGGAACAGTTTAAGAAATTGTGACTAAGGAAACAGCCTGCCCGTGCCTCGCCCAAATTGCCGTAAGCTACTAAAAATGCTGTGCAAACACCTTAAGTAACCTCTGCAGGCAGGAATTTCCCACACGACTCTTCCTGGTGTCCTACTCTGCTAACCACTGTGTAAATTTAAAAGCCTTTTAAACTCTCTTGGCGTCACTCACCATTCAAGTGCACACTTCTATTCCATACTACAAGTGAGGCCATTCACCCTAGTTCCATCACTCCATCCCAGAGTAGCTCACACCTTCATTTAAGACAAGAGGACACACAGAGGATCTACTCTGCATGGCTTGTGTGTGATAAAGCCACAGTCTGCTCATCCCTCAGGAGCTCCTCTGCCCACAGCTTTAGCTGAGCTACCGCAGACTTACGTACAAAGACCTAAATCTACTGAATCAATATAAAAGCAGGATTCAGGTTAACAAAGACATGTACATCCATGTAAAACGCATTTCTATCGCATTGATAAAGTGTCCTTTAAGACTGCCACTTGCTTAACCAAACTTTTTTCTCAAGTCTTTTTAGCTATGCTGATAGAATACCACAGGAAGACCTATCTTCATATATATATATACACGCACGCACACACAAACACATAAAAAAAAAATATATATATATGTGCACATACAGCCATATATCAAAATACAACCACTGTCCAGAAAGAAATGCTGTAGGTGTTACATACTACTTTCTAAATTTGAAATAACATAGACTACCAAAGCAGTTCAGATTATTCCTCACTTAAGGTCACTCACACGTCCAACACCACACATACATTCTTCCATGTTGGCTGCCATCAAGAAACTGCTGCCTATTAACACCATGTTCCAAATAAACTAACAGTGCAAGATTTACCACGCAAGTATTCAACAAGCGAGAGCTCAAGAAACCAGAATTTTACTTATGGCAGGCCACAGAACACCATCTCTTCCCCGCGGAGCTTTAAAGTTTCCCTTACCCCAGTTTTCCAAACGGTATTTCGTTGTGGTATTAAGATCACTGCAACTTTGGAAGCATTGTATTAATTCTTCGGGGCAGTTACGGGCTTTGATACCAATTGGTTTCGACTGCATTCCTGATTAGTGCATTAGTAGCAATAACAGAAAGCCTTACCCTGCTGGGTCGTAGGTTCAATCGGCTGAGAGGCTGCCTGCAAGACTGGCTCAGAAGCAGAGGAGTCTCCCAGCACAGAGTTTAGAGAGTTCTCAACAGAGGCAGGGGTAGCTGCAGAGGGAGAAGGGAGAACACTAGGCTTGGATGAGGGAGTCGAGGCATTCGGGGAGTTGGGAGAAGGAGAAGCTTGAGGTCCAGAGAGTGACAGAGGCGGAAAGGAAGGCAGTGGCGGGGGAGGAGGTGGCGGAGGTGGAGTTGGACCTGAGGTAGAAGGTGAAGGAACCGGATAAGCCAGGTTTTCAGGAAGCCCGTTAGGAGCCGTAGGAGACGTGGACATTTGGGTCACCGGATTAGAAGCCGACACTGGAAGGACAGGTCTTGGACCAGTAGCTTTGCCTGGTGGACTGCTTATCATGACTGGAGGAGATGGGGGAAGGGGGGCGAAACTGGGCGCGGACCAGGCAACAGGCTTTGTATTTGGAGGCAAAGTCGCTGGGGCATTGACAGGAGAAGGGGGCCGAGAACTTTTGTTCAGTGGACGAGGAACCGTAGCGTAATGGGGGAGAACAGGGTGGAAAGCTGAGCCTAAAGATGTAGCAAAACGTGATGCAGAGTGCCTTAGAGGCGGTGTAGGGGGAGTGGAAGTCGGTGGTGCAGAAGTCACTACAGCGTACTCCGGTGTGGCCTCTGACATTGGTGCTGAGACTGCTTTTGCATATGATGGAGGAGGTGCTGAAGGAGGCTGGCAACTGGAGTATTCAGGAAGTGGAGTGCTATACGGGGAGTTGTCGAAAGATGGAGCTGGACAGAAGATGGAAAGCAGCAGCAAAGGCAGGATAAAAAAAGGAGAAAGAGAAAAAGGGAGCTAATGAAGCAACAAAACCAGCATTCAAACAAAATGTATAAATGTAGACTACAGTTAGTACCAGAGGATTAGGCACAAGTGAAAATACTGTTAGGAGAGTTTTACATATTATCAACAGCTGTTTTTAAGTTTTACCGACTATTTTTGTGCCAACATTTGAATTTACAAGTACATTCTAGAGTAAGTTTTCTCAAATCCCATCTGTGAGATGGATTAGATACAGGGTTGATTAATCAGTCTTTCATCAGCTTTTATCTTCTTGTTTGGTTGCAAACCGCAAGCAAGTGTAGTGATCTTAACATTTGTTACAACTCCACTAACAAAACTCATACCATAGGCAGCAAGTACTATTCATCTTTCTCTCCCCCAGAAAAAGCTCCATCACAAACTTGAAAGTACTGCGAATAAAACTACCAATAAAAACCTCTGCTCTAAAGTGACTAGCTCTTACATAGCATACCTTGACTTTTACCATGAGCTGACTTCTTATGTAAATTCAGTTTGTTACTGAAGAACCACCAAGTGCTTGACTAATATTCCATTATATTACCAAAATGAGAAAGCTTTCAGTTATCGCTGGATACATTTCCACAGGCAGTGCATTATCTTGTCTACAAATACATATAATATGTTTCACTGAAATGTTACTACAATGATAAATTAAGCAAGACTTCATACTGAAAGGCATTTCTCACGCTATTACTTTGCCTTATGTAGGTACATACCTTCTACATTAACGCACTCAACCTGATATGTTTGGTTTTGGTTTTTTTTCCAAATTATGTAATGAGAATACATCTTGTTTAATAGAGCAAACAATGATAAGGTATTTAGAAATTTTAACTCATCATACTTTAACCAAGGTTGGAGGTGCCCAATATGATTCAAGTTCTGCAAGTAATCTGAGAGTACAGCAATGGAGTGAGAAAATAGTACAAAAAAAATTTATTTCAGAGTTAATGGAAAATTATGACAGGAAAGTCAAAGATCTTGGACTTCTTGCCATAAAAAGGAAGCAATCCCAGCAAACAGAAGCCTGAAGTATCGACTGTTGTTGCCCATCTGTACTCACTGCCCTTTATTGCTTCTCTCCCACTCCATCACCCAAACACATAAAGAGCAGTCTGGTACTTGAATACACTCAGTTTTGAAATTCTTACCAGCATTTGAAATTCTTCTCTCTCTTTCCCATTCCAATTGTTCCCTTTCCAACTGTTCTTGCCGTTCTCTTTCTTGCCTTTCCCGTTCAAGTCGTTCAAGTCTTTCTCGATCCTGCCTCTCCTTCTCTTGTCTCTCCCTTTCTAGGCGTTCTTGCCGTTCCCTTTCTTGTCGTTCTCTCTCCAGTTGCTCCTGTTCTAGGCGCTCTCTTTCAAGTCTTTCCCTTTCTAGCCTCTCTCTCTCCAGTCTCTCCCGTTCCATTCGTTCACGATCCAGCCTCTCCCGTTCCAGCTCCTTCTGCCTCTGTTGCTCTTGCAACTGTCTACAATCATGAAAAAAGGAAAAAGACTAAGCTGCAAAGCAAAAACCAAAAATATCGAGCAACTGTTAGAGGACAAGTAGATTTAAACTAATCAACAATCTTTGCACAAGCGGGAACAAAAGCACAGCATTTGTACCTACATAAAATTCTTAATTCTACACGTTATTTTTCTGAGCTGGATAACAATAGTTGTATTATGCTTACAGTAAAAAGAATCATATATCAAATTTCCTCTGAACTAATTTAACATTCCGAGAGACAGCTTTCAAGAGGTAAGAATAGAAAGCTGCTGCTGATAATTTACTAACTGATGCAATATTCCCAGTTTGGGATATGAAGTTACGTTTGTTCTTTGAACGGTACTTTATACTCAAAGCAGTGAATAAAAGTACAGTGAAACAGCAGTAACACAAATACTCATCAAAAAACCCGCACCCCCAAACAAATTACATTTTTCAGATAAACTAGTCAGCTAGTATTTATCCAAAATTTTACCAAAGCAACAAAATGTATATTTGTCCCTCTCCACCTGCATACTACTACACACACATACAGCTTAACCAGCATCAAGACAAGAACAGCCTGACAGCAGGGAAAAACTGGACATGGTCAGAAAAAAAGTGAGGGTGCAGCAGCCAGAGAAACACTGAAGGGAGCTGGCAGGGTTTCCAGCTCATGGGAGTCGTTGCAAAGGAAAGCAGGGAGGGGGAAGATGTGGAGAGGATGAAAAGAAGTAAAAGCCAGGCAAGGAAAACAGAAAGAACTTTATAAGGGTAAGAAGGAATCATGCAAAAATTGCTGCCAAACCCACTAGGCTGGCTGAAAGAAAGGACGTTCCTGCAAAAATACAGTAGGAAAACCTGTACACAACCTTCTTTCCCCACACTTTTTAATATTTTCTTTTGTTTTTAAAAATAAAGTTATATTCAAATAAGATACATGTTTCTAGTCAGATAAAATACAGCTTTTTGATTTTCAAAGCTTTTTCATCTCTTGGAGGAACTCACTACTAAAAGAAAAATTAGGCACATCCTCCTCAAAGCTGTGGCCAGTATGTTCCTGTCAGTACGTATCTCTGAAAATCTTGTTAGTTATCATCCTCTATCTGAATTCTTATTTTCAAAAAATCATGACATTTAAAAAGAAGAACTTGTATACAAAGCACACAGCCATTTCTTTCTGCCATGCTTCAGATGCAAACTGAGGATAGCTTCTCAACAAATACAAAGCACAGGCAGCTTTTAACTATAAAGCAAAAAAGAGATCTAAATTTTGATACCTTAAGCTACTAGATATGTGTTTTGTATAGACTGCCACTGGGTGATCTTATTTGGAAAGGCATCAGTAATCCTAGACTATACGCTTAGAGCCATGTAAAACTGAAACCTGAAAACGAAGGGAACTTCAGCTACTGCATTCCTATTCATGCTCAGAAAATACTGGCAGAACTAGAAACCTCGGCTCGTACACTGTTACTACTGAAGTCCATCCTCTTTCAGAACAGTGTTTTTCCTTTAAAAAATAAATACAAAATCAAAACCAACCCCTGTTAAATATTGTAATTTCATAATTGCTATAAGCAATTAAGTTCCAGTTATGTACAGCAAAAGGACTTTTCCTACTGAACTTGTTACCCAACATCCTCAGAAGCTGCAAAATAGTTCTGCTGTAACAGTTCTCCCATCAGCTCCTGCTCTCCCATGCAACAAAGCTGTAATAGCAGTCACTAAGAAATTAAGGCTGCAACTCAGCTTGTTAAATGCTTGATTTTTAGTCTTTGGAGTCCACTAAAAATTCTGGTAATTGACTGACATATATTTGGAACCGGTAGAGAATTTCTACAAAATATCAAGAGAATACAATATAAACCACAGAAACGTAAACTCCAAAAGGGATATCAAAAATATTTTTGGCATTACATTTTTGCTTTCTCTGTATTGTACAAAACTAGCTTTATTATGTGCTCTTTTTCCCTCAGATAAAATCTATTACTAGAAGAAAGCAGGGGTTTCATCATGGCTAACTTCAGCTTGGTCATCTTAGGCTCTTTTTTTGTAAAAGGGGTGGATACACAGATGTTTGTAGGTAAAAGGCTACAGAGCAGGAGTCAACATTCACAAACTTCAAAGCAGCTTTTGTTTATTTTGTTCATTCTTTTTCAGTCATTTGTCAGAAACCAGCATATTCTACCTAGAAATGTACACACGGTTAATCCTAAAACAAAAATGTAGATAAGGCGTTTGAGGTTATAAACATTTCATGTTATATTTAGTTTATGAAACTAGAAGGTATCAAATTCACCAGGTTTAATAACACACCAAGCTGCTGCCAGATATTTAAATTTTCTTTTTCTAAAGTTCTTCATTTCTTTACAGAAATAGAACCTCAATATAGGTCACTTCTCACACATGAGCAGTGTCACCGAGGCAGTTCTGCAATAAGCCATACCGAGAGCTGTGCCATTTCATATTTTCATAAGCAACCTGGAAAAGAAACAGTAAGGTGCTCTTGACTGAGCTCCTTCATATTAAGTTATTTAGGATAGCAAGGATGATGAGTTATTTTAAGAACTACTACAGATCTTCTAATGCCCAAGTAACTGGGCAATAAAACTGGCAAATAAAACTCAACTGAGACATAACTGAAACGATGCAGTGGAGAGAGGGGAAATCTGCTAAATTCATGTATAAAATGCTGCACTACAAGTCGACTACTGACTCAGCAGTGAGGTATTAGGGCTATGACAGACATTTCTATGACAACATCCATTCATTGATGTGTTCTGTTCAAAAACATAAACCAGATAGTACACATTAGGAAGGATTACAGAGCCGTATAGAAAATACCATCATACTGCTTCACAAACCCTGCATCTCTGTTCCCCTCTCAAAAGGGGGAAAACAGCAAGACTGAAAAGGTTCAAAGAACACCAATACTATGATCAAATGTACCGAACAACCACTTCAATTCAAAAAAATAACTAAAGAAGCCGGAATCCTGCATTCCGGAAAAGACAACTAGAGGTCTATAAAATCCTGAGTGATGAGGGCATCCTAATACAATAGCTTGGAGGAAAGAGTTGATGCAACTAATAGCAGCAAAGCTCAAAACAAAAAAAATTTAAAAATAATGACTGAATAAAAAAGACTGAGCACCTCTGCTCATCAGACAGATGAGCTGTGGGACTCCTTGCCAGAGTGATTCAAAGAAAGAGTAGGAAAAAGCCCACACAAGAAAAAACCCATGGAAGGTCATTTAGATAACAGAAATGGCATCACACACAAGATACTGTTGAACCAAAAATGCTCAGAGGATGGGAGTAGCAGGGGGGAGTATTCCAGGCGTTTGCCCTGGCCCAGAAGGGTAGGGACTTTTGTTAGTTTTTACTTAAAGCTTTTCTAACTGTTGTGAGGGGTATGCCCACATGTGTATGTACTATATACAAGGAGGGGAGGAGGGAGACACGGATGACAAGACTGTATATAAATGTATACTCCATCTCTATATAGCTTGTAATTACATGCAATTTTAGCTAAAGTGTAGGATGTATGTCTAAATCAAACCGTTTGTTTGGGATTGACTAGTTCTGCTAATATGTGTGAACATGTTCTTGAGTCTCACCTGGGTTCTCCTCTTCAGAGAGCTATAAAGACATACAATGCCCATGTGTCACAACAAAATGTACCCAAGAGTTTATATGCTTTAACCTTTATCTGAAGCAAAAAATACTTCAGTCAGCAATCAACACCATCAAACTGTATTGGCTGTCTACTAAGATATAGATAAACAGCAGTGAGATAACCTCTTCCACCTACACAGGACCTAAATGAAAAAGTTCTCAGTATTAACTAAATATTGAGCGATTCAGTATTCAACAATTTATTTTTGTAAAACAATCTTCATTTTCCATTTCTTCAGGAAATAAGGGAATAAAACCAGATTTTTTTTAAACCTACAAACAAAAATCTATGAACAAGTTGAGCATGTTTCTTACAATACAAGTGGTCTACCAAGAGAGGGCAGCAAAATACCTTGCAAACATTTCCTATCTTATATAAAATTCCCATGCAGTAAGGTAAGAGTTGTGTAAATTATTCTCATTATATCGCTGAAGCATCCCTTTATCAACAAGTAAAAGCAACAGAAAACAACCACAACAATAAAACACCACACAAAAAATTCAACCACCACCACCACAACCCACTACATTTTTACAGTAATTTTAACGATTTTATAAACCTTTCCGATATAAAGCCAAAAGTGGCACAGGTCAAAAGATCAGTACGCCAGTAATGCAATCAAGGTGCTTCGACACAACTTAATGAGCAAAGATGAATTTCATAAACTAAGAAAGAACTACAGCTTAACAAGTGTAACAGTTGTAGCTTAAAAAGATTAAGAACTCATTCTGCTAATTAAAAAAAAAAAGAGGATACATTTATTTGCATTAAAACCCCCTGGTTTTGTTTAGTCATCATTAGATAATGTAATTTTATTTTAAAATTTTGTCAGAGATCAAAATTATATTATGCAAAAGCACTAGCAGATTAGAAAGAGTCATTACACATTAGCTAAAGCATTTCTGAAATGTCAAGACTTTGGTAGTCCTAAAGCATGGGAACGTTCAAGAAGATTGTGAAAGCAATACATGAAAATCCTTCAGTCTCAGAAAGCAGTGTCTAGCTGCCAGGACAACTTCTGAAAAAGCTAAAAAGGTAGTAAAATGCCCCAGAAAGCTATCTTATAGTGAAATTGCTAATCATGCTAAGGCAAAGTGATTCTTATTATTTTAAAGGTGTGAATTACTAGAATCTAAAAGCAAATTTTACATTGAATAGCTGAGACAGTGCCATAAAACCGAACAGCATGTCAGTCACACACAGCGTAGGTACTGTTAAACATGGATTTAAATTTGAAGAGTCAACTTCAGAATTTCAGAATAGCTGCTAGCTTTATCACATATCCTACTCATGAAACTTTATTTTTGGATTTTAATTAGTTTCATGCCAAAAGCATTTTAGGAAACTTCACTTTGGGGTGGGGGGTGAGGGGTGTGGGTTGTTTTTTGTTGTTGTTTTTAACTTAACATTGCAACAGCTCTTAGAAGTTATTTCTCCTCTTTTTCTTGCCCTTAGACTTTTGTCCAGTCAAGGAAGTAGGAGGAGGTATAGTCAGAGGATGAGGAAAGAATCACATTTACAATACTAACTTGTGACTTTGAACTCTACCAGCATTAATCCTCCAGTTCTTTGGGCAGCCAAGAATCAGGAGCATGACTACATTCTTGAAATAACACAAGGAGAAGAATGCAATGAGTAGAGTTAAGTACACACTGTTGCATCCCTGCTGAAAAAAAAGCCACATTCTGCGATAGCGAATGGGTTTAGAATTTCTCCTACATGACAACTGCAAAACAGAATTGCTGTTAGTTTACCCAGGTTTACACACAAAGCCTTCCTAGTTTGTTCTAAATCAGATCATAGAAGGGAATAACAATTAAGAAGTAGTGCTACTATCTCAGCTCTTGATGTTGTATGAAATGAGCCAATACCTCATGTACACCAAGATCACTTTCTATCATGCCTTTCACTAGCAAATAACATCACTACATTCAACAGATCATCACATGCAGCAAATAAGAAGCGATCCCAAAATAATATTATTCAATACCTTTAGATCTGTATTGTTGCAGAAAAAAACAGAAAAAAAGAAAGGTTGTTTTAGCTTCTGCTGCTGGAGGCGAATGACTGACAGGGATCCTCTGGTCCCTTTTGCTAAGGACTTCCAACATAGGCAAACGAATTGAAGCCTCAATCAATTTTCTTAAAATAGGACTATTACCACACGGGCTGAAGGGAAGACAAAGATCTCAAATAGATTAAGAAATTTCACATTTACTGGTAAAACAGTATTCTCTGTTTTACCAGAGCAGACTTAATAGTCAGAGAGAACCTGTCTTTTTCTGGAACAATTTTCACATCTAAGCCCGTATCTTGGTCATCTACTGAAGAGTTACTGCAAGTGTCTAAGTTTGTGGAAAGACTGTCCGTCCACCAGAGAAAGCATGCCTCAGCATTAAGCAACTCTCATTGTGTCAAAAAACAGAGCTGTTGTCATAAGGGCACCAAGAGGAAAAAAAAAAAACCAACTACACATAACAAATCCATTGCTGAAATAGTTTGTGAAACAAATAGCTCTCTGCTCTGGCAGGTCACCTTGTTTCCTCAGGTGCAAGTTTTTCTGTACATTCACATAAATCTTCAGGATTTGAACACTGGCTTGCTTTGCTCTTGGACTTGAGATCAAACCATTAAATTTTTTCCTAAAAAGATGATAGGAAACTGCGCCAAGAAGGCCATATATCAACCTGAATAACAGAATTCAGCCACAAATTGAAAAGGCTTCTTGTCACGAAGCCAGATACATTAAAAACAGAGGTATTTCCGTGAACAGTACAGACAGAAGCATCTTTGTATCACATCCAAATTCAACAGGCACTGAGCTGATAGACATTCCAAGATGAACAGAAACTGGTTTGAAGTATTTGATCTTAAAACTCACTGTAGAAAACAAAGATCCAAGACAAAGACTGCAGAAAACAAAATATCTTGAGGAACAGTCTTGACTGAAGTAATTGCTGCGTTGAGCGAAGAGGTCAGCTGCAGGCAGATAATACACAGTATCTGACAGCTGTTAGTCATCATTTATGAACACACCACTTTCATATTCCATTCTTTACTGGCTGAATAACTTGGTGCCAAAGCAGGGCATCAAATCACTCAAAGATCAATAGGAATACTATCCCCATTTTGTCTGCTTAAAGACACAACAACAAGGATGGGGAAAAAAAAAAATCACTAATAAGATGAGTGTATTGAAAAAGGACATCAAAACCCATCACTTGAGCCACTAAAAAAAATAATGTCAAATTAAAAAAAAAAGTCATAAAACAGATTATCTTGAGGGGAGATTTTCAGGTCTGTGTCCCACATTGGTTTGGTTTTCTGGGTGTTTTTGTTTGTTTGTTTTGGGGTTTTTTTGTTGGTTGGTTGGTTGTGGTTTTTTTTGAATAACAGTTTCTTGCTTGTGCTGTTACCTATTCTGAAAGAAACCTATGTGGCATGGTGGAAGACAGACACAAGGATGACACCCAAAAGGCAGCACAAAGGTTGACCATTGCTAGCTTAAAGCATTGCAGTAATACATTCTGCACTTTTATCTATTCTGAAAGTTACCGTTAAGACATTCTGTATAAGAAACCAAATGTGATTATACAAAAGTATTCAACCATGTATGCATGTTTCATTCTGTGCTTCACTAGTTGTTTTTTTTAAACGTAAATTTTATAACCCAACATAATCAAGAAATCCAGGAATAACACTACTATGACAAAGTTCTAAAGGGAAGTGTATAGTATCAACCATAATTAATTATCAAAACCTGGATTCATCAACCCAAACCAATGGAGTTGTTCAAATTGTGTTTGTGATCTGGCCATTAAGCTTAATTTACCAATTAAACAAATATTAAAATACATTTAACCATTAAAATTCATTTACAAATTTAAAGAGTTGCATTGCAATGACGAGCTCTACAAGAAAAAGCCTGTAGTATTCCAGTCCTGGAGTCTCCATATGCCCACACTTTCAGGGCTGCTCTGAGCTCTCGCACCGGCTCCTCTAACCCTGCCTCAATCTACAGAGCGATAAACAAGACAGCAATGTTTGGAGTTTTATTCTAAAATGCTGAAAGCCCCAGCATGTGGGCACAGATACCATTATCTAACCCAACAGTCACTACCTACTGGAATACATCTCACATGATGGCTCTCCTCCTCCCACCACTGAGTCACCGCAACAAACAGAGCAGCTGGCTGCAAACAGGCTACACGGTGCGTAGCCGAGCTGGAGGCACCAGCACCAGATGCAGGGTGACCTCAGCTCCATCTGAAGCGTGCTGTTGTCTACAGAAGAGCAGCTACCTTGTGACTGGCAAGGAACTGTATGTGTACTCTGGACATCAATTTAACTAGATACAGTCAAACTACTTACTTGATCACTGTTACAACCTTTCATAGGAGAAGAAAAAAACAAAACAAACCACAACAAAAAAGGAACTGCTTTAACATGTTGATTATTCTGAACTTAGCTGCTAGTTTGAGTCTTAATAGCTTAATCCTCTGATCTTCTTCTGCACAAATTCAGAAAAGGAAAAGGTGTGTCTGCTATGGCCCTGCAAATTTGCAGGAACTTACCCAAATAATAAAAACTGAATATCAATGTTAAACTTGCTCTTTCATCTTTAATATAAAATATTTATTCATTGTTCCAAAATTCAGCATTTCCTGCAGATCTCGCTCTCACATATGGTTACGTAAACCCACTGAATATGAATCTCAAGATATACACATTAATGCTTATGTACCATGGAATGAACATACACCACCTCCCAAGTTTCAAAATTCATTTACAAAGGAGAAAATATAGTTTAAATCATGTCAATACAGATTGCAAATTTCTATCAAACACAGGCAGACTCCAAAGTACACTTGATGCACCAATAACATAACCTCAGCAGAAGTGATCAATATTTAACCTCTTGACATCTTCCTAAGCTCTCTCAGTTGCATGAACTTCTCTTTGCATCACCTAAACTGAACTCTTGCTATATGGTCTCACTAAAACTCTTACCAAGTTAGCTTTATTTAGTTCGTTATTTTCTTAAAAGCATTGTTCACATGTTAGACAGCCCGGACAGTTTCCACCTGTACGTACTGCACATAATTTTAGAGAAACTCAGACTAGAGCTAGTTAACTTGGTAACAAGTAACAAGAAACAGGCACTTAGAAGATCTGCATAGTTGGACTGTTCAAAGGTAAGAGGTTTGTGAAGCGAGTTTATGTATGTGCTCTCTAACTGACAAGTACTGCCAGTTTCAACAGTGGTGGACCTTTGGTTCTTTAAACAGTAGTGAAAGGTGAGACTGTTTCAATTATGTCCTTTTGTAAAGTTTGTATCAAAGAACACTTTACACTTAATTTATGCAAAATTATAAAGGCATTTCATTGACTACATGTATCACAATTTTGAAACACTACGCAAATCTAGAGGTCATTATAGCTATTTCTAATGTTCAAACAGCCTTCCCCTGATTGATCACCATTGCATGTAACACTTCCACTGTCAATTTGATTCTCCCTATACACTAATACAAAGACATGCTGAACACTAGCATTTGGTCTACAGGTTGAGGGTTTTTCCCCCTCTAAAAATGTCTAAAAACAGGACACCAGCCATGCATTATTTCTCATTCCATTTTGATCAAAACCTACATCATCATCCAACTCCTCCTGTCCTGTTTTGTACTCACATATCTCAACTCCCATCAGTAGCAAGGACTTATTTTGTTCAGCAAACACCAAATAAAATTTGGTCATTCTCAGTCCCAATGATACCAGAGGAAGTGCCTGTTCCTACACCCCTCATACTTCCACAGCAATCCTCCTCTCTTCCACCTTAACTAGGAACTTACAGAATTATAGAACAGAATCATAGAATCATCTAGGTTGGAAGGGACCTAAGATCATCGAGTCTAACCACTAACCTAACACTGCCAAAACCACCACTAAACCATGTCCCTAAGGACAATGTCTACCCGTCTTTTAAACATCTCCAGGGATGGTGATTCCACCACTTCCCTGGGTGGCCTGTTCCAATGTTTGATAATCCTTTTGGTGAAGAAATTGTTCCTAATATCCATCCTAAACATCCCCTGGCACAACTTGAGGCTGTTTCCTCTTGTCCTATAACTTGTTACTTGGGAAGAAAGATCCACACCCACCTCACTACAACCTCCACTCAAGATAGTTGTAGAGAGCAGTAAGGCCTCCCCTCAGCCTCCTCTTCTCCAGACTAAACAACCCTGGTTCCCTCAACCGCTCCTCATAAGACTTGTTCTCCAGACGCCTCAAGCTGCGGCCTCACCAGCGCTGAGTACAGGGGCACGATCACTTCCCTACTCCTGCTAGCCACACTATTCTTGATACAGGCCAAGATGCCATTGGCCTTCTTGGCTACCTGGGCACACTGCTGGCTCATATTCAGCTGGCTGTCGACCAACACCTCCAGGTCCTTTTCTGCCAGGCAGCTTTCCAGCCACTTTTCCCCAGGCCTGTAGTGCTGCATGGGGTTGTTGTGACCCACGTGCAGGACCCGGTACTTGGCCTTGTTGAACTCTCATACCACTGGCCTCGGCCCATTGATCCAGCCTGTCCAGATCCCTCTCTAGGGCCATCCTACCCTCAAGCAGGTCGACGCTCCCACCTAACTTGGTGTCATCTGCAAAATTACCGAGGGTGCACTCTCGATCCCCTCGTCCAGGTCGTTGATAAAGATATGAAAGACAACTGGCCCCAATACCGAGCCCTGGGGAACACCACTTGTGACAGGCTGCCAACTGGGTTTAACTCCATTCACCACCACTCTTTGGGCCCTGCCTTTCAGCCAGTTTTTCACCCTGTGAAGAGCACACCCATCCAAGCCATGAGCAGCCAGTTTCTCCAGGAGAATGCTGTAGGAAATCGTGTCAAAGACTTTAGTAAAGTCCAGGAAAACAACATCCACAGCCTTTCCCTCATCTACTAAGCAGGTCACCTTATCATAGAAGGTACCCTCTTGGTATCTGTCAAATGCTTTACTGAATCCCAGGAACACCGCATGAACAGCGTTTCTGCTTTTCCAAAAGAAAGTATTATCTGGGCACAGTTTACTGTGCTATGTTTTATCTGGTTAATTATTCTTTTCTTCAAAAGTAGTTCTAAAGCTTTTCACATTAGCGAGGCCAAACTAATAGGCTTTCATTTCCTTGATCAAAAGGGATTTAAGGTCTAACAACAAGCTTTTATGTTATAAGCTCAAACCACATTAGTTGGAAATAAGAAAATAAGAGAAATAAGTAGGTTTTATCAGTCAAGCAAAAACCAACCACCACAACAAAGACATGAAGAGGCAGCTATATGCCTAAAGGTTTTTTAGATACAGGATTTTTAATAGAGAAAGTGATCTATTAATGCTGTTTGATCAAACCTCATCAAGCCTAGTCTTCCTCACCTTGATCTTTCGAACTTACTAAATTCAAGTGTTCTGTTAGCTTACATATCTGGCAGAAGTTGGATTAAAGGAAGTCCTCTGTGTGCATCAAATTTTAGAAAAAAATAGTAGAAAAATCTACTTCCATTGGCAACTCCCTCAGTGGTATTCTAGTGAGTATGGTCGGGACAGAACTGATTTCATAAAATGGAAACACAAAAGCCAAAAATCTGGAAAGATGTAGAACAGTTTCTAATCCCAATTTCACGTTTTACATTAAACAGAAAAAAACACAGAACTGAAAGTTTTGCAGAAAGGCAAAGAGACATTTTTAAAAGTGTTAACTAAGATACTTGTCAGAACCACCCTTCAAGCAACATCCATATACAATTGCAGCAATTAAGGCAGCAATTTTGCCAACGTAGTCAAAACTCTGCTTAATGGAAGAGTGCTCTTCTCAGTCTGCTAAACATATCAATGTTACCCAACATCTATAGCTATTCAGTACTCTAACCAGACGGCACCCATTACCTCTCCATAAAGCCAGTTATTAAGTCTCTGAAAGCTAGACTTGACAGAACTAAGGAAAACTTTACTGTGAATGGGGAAAAAAACTGTGAACGGAAAGAAAGCGAGAGGCACGGAAAAAAAAAAAAAAGAAAATTTGAGGGCAAGAAAAAACATGAAGTCTTTAGGATGAGATAAACAACACTGATGGGTCTTTTTGCTTGTCTCATTTTGTTTTCCGTCCTACTATGCAGTGCAGAGGCTAGAAAGATCCAAACAGCCACAGGCTGTCCCACGAAACTACCTCAGCAAGCTCAACTTGAAAAGTTTACACTGATGTAACTTCGACCTGCTGTAAAACCTTTGCTTAGGCATTAAAAAACCCCCTTTGATTCCATCTAAACCACGTCTCTGGGATGCAAACTTCATGCAGGTTTTGTGAAATGCACAGCACACAATATAATCATATCCCAGTATTCTACTGACTACTCTTACACCCTAAAGGAAAAAGCTAACTACTATACTATATTCATATGCCTATCTCAGATTAGAACTGTCTGCTTACTTATAATGTAATCAATTCATATGCCTTTAAACAAATCTTACTTCCTCAAAATAAGCTGAAAAAAAGTGGAAACAGTACATCTAGCTGAGGGAAAGGTCATGGGCTGTAGGAAATCAGTAGAAACAAGGCTACCAGGGACACAAAGTGATGGACAAACTTTTCTTCCTTTAAATTATTATAGCTATATTACTACTGAATTGTAGGAAGCAGGTTTATTTTATTCTCAGTATTTCCACACATTTTCAAAAGCGCCCAGGAATTATATATGCATAATTACTAATTTACGTGGGGGGGATGATAAATTCTTTTACTGCAGTTAAAATTTAACGTTAGCAAAATCTCAGAAAATATACTTTTGCTCTGTAAAATAAAAAGCATTCCTTTAAGTCTAGCAGTAAATAGGAAACTACTACCCTTTCCTTGCCAGTCTCTGAACTTGCACTATGTAAAACTAAGAAGCCTCCCACAAGACGGTATGAAAACCACACCATAATCAATACTTTCTAGCACAGTCACACACCAAGTTTTCCTTAACAGTATCATCCCAATACAATGAAATAAACTAATACTGTTCGCAAACGAAGTATTTAACAATGACAACCCCCCCTGCTGTTGCATTTATGTGAACTTCTAACATTTTTGAGTACTTACGACAGAAGTCGGTCAAGTTTTGGTCCATTACGTCCCTGAAGGACAACAGGCGGCTTGTATACCTTCATTATTGCTCACAATCGATACACTCTCTCGGTTTCTGGTGTTCTTGGTTTCTTTATTTATGAAGCAGTGATGATTTTGAAGTTATTTATAAACATTAACTCATTAAATTCCCAAGTGTCATATTAGATACCAACTCAGTGACTCATATTCCTGACAATAAATTTATCACTGCTGGAAGAGAAGGTAAATTTACATGCACAACTCACGCACAGAGGCATGTCATGAACTAATCTTATATTTTAAAATGGTATTTGACATTAAGTAACTCTGAAGTTATTAACAAACACATATGTCAACTGAAGTTAGCTCACCATCAAACAATCAGTGTAATTTATAAACACTGCCTGAATACCACTCTGACAAAATGAAAAATAACCCAAGTAACAATAAATCCCTTCATTTTTGAGGACTGAAAATGGAGGCTGGAGTGTTTTAAAGCTTGTTATTACTGTACTTAAATGAGTGCAAGTTATGGAAAATTACAGTTACCTTCAAGTACTCCTTACTTTGACAGGGAAAGCATATACCATGCGTTAAGGTTTCTTAAAAGAAAGTAACAAAGTTATCAATTCACCAGACAAAATTATTTCACTGACCACCTTATGTGTAATCTTGGCCTCATAAAAACCTCAGTGTTTTAGAAAGCACATCTGGTCCTAATGGCTTTACAGATTGTCATCGCTGCACAGTAAACAATGCAAACATTCAAGTAACAGGATCTGCAGCAAAATAAACAAAGTAATATTACTACTTCAGCACTTTTACTCAAAATGTAGGGCATCCAAATATTTTCTAAAATAGAGAAAAACCTTTGAATCAAAATAACACACTTTTGTTGACAAAGATCTAATTTAATTCTTCAGTTCCCCATTTCCCTGAGATTCTTGAACACTGGTTATAAAAGTGAAGGAAAACACCAGATCAGTTGAAGAGCTCTCTTTAACATGTCATTCTTTACTGGTCACTCCTTTGGCAAAACATTTCTGAGGAAATGTTTCTATTTGTGCCTAGGAAAACCCTGAAGCTACAAGCCACACAATTTAACTTTCAAATTAGTCCTGCTTTGAGCTGAGGGTTGGATTAGATGACCTCCACAGGGTCCCTTTTTCAACTTCAATTTTTATGTAAGCAGATTTTTTTCTCAGGCTTAGAACCATTTCAAAAAATATTTTCCTGAACATCTTTAACATGGGAGTCAGTCAAACATCACTGAATCAGCTACACTTATGGGGAGGGATATGAGAACAGCACTTCAAGACAACTATTACCAAGCCACGTCTTAAAACCCCCACCCGACAGACACACATTTCACAAGCAATAGACTTAGCAAAGCCTGCCCTTCTACTGATCCACCAGAAACTCCCATGTTCCTTCCTACACAGTAACATTTATTCCCTTTCTCTTTCATTCCCTGTAGTCTTACTGCTCCCCACAGAATTCAGTTCTGCCCACGCTGCCTTTACCTTTTACTGAGACTGTAAATGTCACCTGCAGAAACGTTAAAAAGTAATATATACCTAAACCTTTCCTTCCCAACTATTTACTACTCTACATACTATTGTTATTACAGTCTGAAAGCTGAAAGACAGTTACTACAGAAGAAAAGTTCTAGCTGTATTATAATCATATAGTTACAGCAGTAAAGAGACTGGAAAAGCATTTGTGAAATGTTTTAACAAAATTATATGTCCTTCTTAGGCTTAAGGACACAACAGCAATAGTCTTTCCACAGACAATGTGGCTAGCAACACGAGTAGACACTCACTGCAGTTCTCTACCCCTTTTTAGGGGAAAAACAAATCAAAACCAGGACCAGACTTGAAAGAGGACATCATATTAGACGAAAACAAGTAGAGCCCACTGATCAAATGAGAAAGTGAAGCCATAAGAATGCCATCTGATAATATGTCCTTCACAAACAAAAAATTTCGAGAGACTTGCACAGCTCTTAATACGGGGCAGCACTTTTTTCTGAAGAGACATCTATCTACAACGCTTCTCTGAAAAGTACTTCAGCATTATGAATTTCAATTAATACAACCTTCTAAAGGAACAGACGGGAAATAAAAATATTAAAAGCCATTACTGTAGAACAGAAAAAATACGAAAAGAAAAAAGCTTTTTAAATGTCTGTCAAAAAAAAGTGACATAAAAGACCTTTATTATGACAGCAGACTTGCATGTAAACACATCAGCCAGATCTGTAATGAGCTTCTTGCTATTTTTTTTTAAACAAGGAGACTTTCAGATAAAGTGATCCCTGCTCAGATTTAAGAACATACTGCAGAAAATAGACAGAGAAGTACGACCAATTTTGATGTCAAAACTTTGTTCAACACATATATATAGCTTATCAAATCTATAATAAGAATTATTCCCAAATTAGCAACCTGGTTCTGCGCACCTTTGCATAAACAAGCTAAAGACACAATACCAAAACAGAAAAAACTTCAGCGCCAATTAGATCCAACATGTTAAAATATTTTTCCAGTTACTACTGAAAGCTATTAAGTGCATTTACACCATCAATCTGGACCACTTCCTATTTATTCAAGGATCCCGTTCCCTGTATCTGTACTGCATGTGACCTAAATTGCTCCCAGCATCCCTTCTGGAAGGGAACAGCTAATCTCCTGGGAGTATTCTGATGGTAAAATAATCCAGGATTGCACCAGGATTGCTTGAGACAGCCCAAGGTCTTGCTGTTTTCATTTAACCCAGTCTGATAGTACTACCCTAGAAGACTTCTCCATTTCATATACCCATATCCCAGACACTCAACCTACAGCACTAACCTATATAAGCAACTGGAAAGTTTGTTCCCAGAACTTGGGCACATGACTGATACGTAGCAATTATTAAAAGGAACTGAAAAAAACCCGTATGTTAAAAATGTTACGGGTCTGAAAAATATCCCACAGGGCATGGGACAGGGTACAGTGTCTTCTCATTGAAGGGAACTGCTTAGCTTGGAGGAGTGCCGACTGGTCAGGGCAACAGGGACTTCTCCCTGACCACAGCAGTTATAACCAGTATTGCTACAGCTAAAAGTTAAACTACTAAAGGTTCCATAAATTTATACACTAAAAGCGTAAAATGAAAGTTTCTTTGCTAAAGAACTAATACAGTATAAAGGTGAACAAGATTTCCAATACAATATTTTGATCTACTGCAATCTAGTACATCCACATTCAGGAAGAAAAAATTGTCATTCTCCATGACGATTTAATTCTCTGCTTCCAAAAGGTTAAAACTTCCTTCCTGGCTCGCTGTTTTCTTTATACACCTGTGTCAAAAACCAAAGGCACAACAGTCACTGGAAAATTAATTAGTCTGGTTGAAAATGACAGCAGTGAAGTCTTCCAAGGCTTCACATCTGATCTTCAACACTTCCATGACAGGCCAATAGCAACAGCATTGTTTGAATGGGTGGAGATCACAAACAAGGGATCTAGCTACAATCAGTTTTTACACTGAGAAGCTGCACTACTGAAAACCGCAAGTACACAAATGCTGCCCTAATGCAAGAGAGTAATTATAAGTCCTTAACTTCGATTTCTCATCATTAGTGAGGAGTTACTACATTCTTTAATTGAACAGCTGTTCACTTACAACACCATACCTTCTCTGGATTTCCAATTCTTCTTGTGATGGACCATTTTGTACTTGAGAGGGAAGCTGTGAATTCTGTCGAGGCAATGTAGGACCTAAAAGCGAAGACAGTCCATAAATCAATGATTTGAACTTTTACTTTGCAAAAAATCAGTTAATGAAGGAAAAAGGCCAGCCATCACATGACATTATAGAACTGTTTACTTCTGCTTTTTAAGCCAAACAAGCTCAACAACATAACATAGCAAATAAAAACTGCAACAAATGTTACCATTATGTATTTGCAGAATGGATTTATTTCACATGGATGAAGAGATTTCACAGAAATGCAAAATAAATTTTATATATGATGGGACTTAACAAAAGTTTTGAAAAGCACTTCAAGTCTGAGATTTTCTTAAAACAATGAACAAATACTCTTGGGAGGAACAGAAAAGGCTCAAAAAGTGAAACACTCACCTAAATAGAACACTGGAAATGAGGGGGGAAAAAAAAAAAAAAAACAGGAGAAAAAAAAAACCATCAGAAGCTTATCACCGTATCAAGAGAAGGAAGATAAAGTATGTTTTGACAGGTCACACCAAAATTTACTCTTATTTCAGCTCACCAACTTGGAACAAAGACCTTCCTTTGTCAAGTATTGTGCCCAAAGGAACAGAGGCATATAGCAAATGTACAAACTGTGCATTCTGCTAAGCACGAGAAATGAAAAAGAGAAGGACATGCAAATTCATCTCTGACTTTTACTGATGGGCAATTCTAAATCATACATCAATTCAAATAATTGTATATGTTAGATCTGTCTTCTAAAAACAAAGAGGTTCTTCCACTTTCCTCACAAATGTATTTACAGCACAAAATTATTTAAAAAGAATTAACAGAAGCGAAGGATGAAGAACTGTGGAATGAAATACTGTAGAACATGAATGCATTGTTTCTGTAAAAATGGGCAGTAAATCAAGAAATTATTTAGACCATAGCTACACTTAAGATTATGGAATTTATAAGCAAGCAGAATTAAAAATAATAAAAATTTATCTAGTTCTGAAAAGGTCCCAAAGCAAAACAGTAATTTCTTGCTGATATTCCACCAAAGTAGTTAGTGATGGAGTTGCAATGAGATCTCCCCCATCTCAAATATCAAAGTGTGAAAGTTGTTCACGATCTGAACTTGTGAAAGTCATCCAAAAACATTAAGAGACCACGTGTGATATATTGAGACATCAAGGACAGGGGATCTGCCTCAGACTCAGCAGACAAGTGCCCTGTTTAAAGGCTACACAAAAAGGTTCATTTACTCAAAACAGTATAGTCACACTGTGGTCATAAAGACAATGCATCCTGAGAATTATAGAAGTGTATACTCGCTACCATACCCTACAGTTAAAAAGTAATGCAAGAACTCACTTCTAGAAGATAAAGCAGGAAGTGTACTACAGAGATTGTGTCTTCCTTATTTATTCTCTTCGGCAAGCATGAGGTCCTCATACCTAAGTACATGATGTTGCCAGGGATGTCCTATTTTTGCTTGGAGTATCTCCAAGTCATACCCACAGATATATATTATTTTTAATGCAAACGATTTAACTGCAATGATAATTAAGTTATCAGTAAGTATAAATATCTGTCATATTGCTCATCTGGAAAACTTTTCTGCTTTAAAACTTCCAAAGTCACACGTCCTCCTCTGTCATCTCCCCTGCATGACAGGTGGTAGGTAGGCTTTTGTGCCCATTAAGCCATGACCACAGCTCCCAAGCAGCCGGGCTGTTTGCCGTCTGCACCATGCTGCAGCCTTTCATGGACTTTGAGAAGCAGACACAATCCAGCAGCAGCTGTGCTGCTGCTTAAAGGTGCTATATACCACTACCACTTGCCATACCTAATATATTCCCTTCCCTCAGATCTGCCGTTTCTTAGTATGAAATGCATCGACCTAAAAGTTAATAACAAAGACCAAAAATAAAAAGAAATGGTCATACTATGGGCATTTACCAACTGGAACTATTTTGTACTGAAAATACAGTAGAAATGAAAACCAAAAACTTCCACCCATTTAATCTTTAAGCGTACTTGACAGTCTTTTTGAACAAGGTATTATGCTGCAGTAGCTGAGTTTGGACTGCCACTCTACAACCCTTCTGCCAGCGTCCCCCACCAACTCCTCCTTTTGCTAGCACCACTGGAAACCAACCATCTAGCTTCAGTTGCGCTGGCCATTCAAACCAGCCTAGCTGTCAGAAAACCTGTTCTCACAGTCTCAAACCTTCTAGAGCACTGTCTGTCAGAAAATCTGTAAATTCTGCAGAACACAACCGTCAGCAAGCCAAGCTAGCATAACCTGGCCAACCTACTCCAGTAGGTTATGTGCTTCTTTCATAGCTATATATGCACAAGAGCCAAACACGATCCCCTGCTAACACTTAACATGGTGCTTCTAGTATTTCTTACACATTTTTGCCATTAGGAATTGCAACCTGAGTATACCAAAGGCTTTTGAGAAAGGAAAGTTCAGCTACTAATTTATTTGGCCTGTTCTCTGACAAATTCCTCTCTGCAAACAGAGTCTTCTAAATAACCACCATGCTAATGGACATGGGCAATTTAAAGGTACATACCAGGTGGAAAAGCATGTTTTATCCTATAAAATCAAGTTATTACAGGAAGCCAAGACCACCACTTCATTGGTAAAATACAACTGTCTGGATAGTGAGACAGATGGCATAAATAAATAAATAAGCAGGAGCTAG
The DNA here is from genome assembly GCA_008921705.1 of Burhinus oedicnemus. Lineage (NCBI taxonomy): Eukaryota > Metazoa > Chordata > Aves > Charadriiformes > Burhinidae > Burhinus > Burhinus oedicnemus. Next base: position 5,600,058 of record VFFE01007703.1, read on the forward strand.
CTAATAAGAAGTGCTCTCAGAGGCTTTTGAACGCTTCAAGATACTTCAGAAACACCAAGCCCCCAGAGAAACATTCACAGATACTGCCTGGAAAAAACATCTGATCCTTCTACAGAATCACTTTATCTTCAGAGACCTATACAAGCCAAGTAAGAGATGAGGCCGAACAGTCTATCATTCTGAGTTTTTAAGAAAAGCCTAACATCTTTATTTTTCTAAAGAAAGCACAGATGGTGCGTTCCGTGGCACACTGACAGACAGAGGATATAATTTCATACTAATTTGTTCAGCAGTCATTCCAGTTTAAATGCCTTCTGATTTCCAGCTTATTCTCACCTTTGCATCACCCTTCCTCTATGACAGTTCAGGCAACTGTGTAGTGAGAGATGGACTGGAAATCCAATGCATTAAAAACCCCAGGGGAAAAAGCCCTGCAACAAGTGTTTTCACCCGCTGGGTCAAGGCCAGTTCTGGTTCTTCATGCAGTCACAGAGACAACTATGCTGGCAGAGCTCAAAGAATCACATCAGACTGCTGGGGACTGCTTGAGCCAAATTAAGTATCCCCAACATCACCTTTTTACACCACAACCAGAGTTGTAGTTTACCAAACTCCTTAACTTTATTTTCACCTCCAATTGACTTCTTACCTCCGTGTCTCCATTCTAGAGCTGAATTAATTCCAATTGTACGACCCTACGAAAGTATAATTAGCAAACTGGAGATGGAAACACATGGTTTCTCCTCCCTCGATTCTTTTTGGTTCATCGGTTCCTTCGATCTTTGCAATTACATTGTCTGCTTTGGAGTTTCACACCAAACTCTCCACTCCACTTCTTTTAATGTCACCCACCTTACACGACCAGCACTGACATAGCACCTGGCTGATGCTGAAGATAGCGGGTTCCTATGAGGTAATAGTCCTAAAAAATCTGAGTATCTACTGTTCAAGACAGAACCAGTTGCTACAGGTTATACAACGAGCTACAATGTGTATTGTCATTTAGCTGGACAGGCTTGCTCCGGAGCTGGTAGCATAAGGATTTGTGAAGTGTTTTGGGGGGATTGCTGGCAGTCAGATCACACGAAATCTTCCTCAGAACCCCACGTGCCCTAGGGTTCAAGAAAGCCAACACACACACAAAAAAACCACTCCTGCAATTACTGTACTGTACAGAGTACAGCATTAAAAGACAAAAATCTAATTTTTTTAAAAAAAATCTAGTACCTATAGAAAAAGCTGCTCAACTACCATACATAAGAATTGAAGTGACGATCTCAATTTTTCCCCCAGAGAAACAGTTTATATAAACAACTCAGTAATTAAGATTTCCCACTCTTTCGTATCTCAGTATGTTAGTGCCAAAACTAAGCAACATGCCAATTATACAGTCTGATATTCAAATCAAAGTACGACTGACTTTTCAAAGGAAGAATGGACTGAAAGCAGACAGCAAGTTAATTTATATAGGCATATGCTATAAAGATAAGTGTACTGATTAATTATAATATTTAGAAAACATTTTCATTAAGGACAGTTCGAGTACACCTACTAAGCAAAGAATACACCCCAGGCAAGAGTTCAAAACCACAGCAAAAAGATGCAATCCTGTTATAGACTATAAGAACTTTTTTTTGTTTGTTTAAAAGTAGCGTTTTACTAAATGCTTAAAGGTTTTCTGAATGAATGGGAAGTAGGCTTTTTCAGAGATCTATGCTAGAAGTAATAAGAAAAATTATTATGGTGAAGTAACCTCTTTCACTTGTCTCTAGCTGCTGAGCCTGTCCTGCTCTAGGACATCACAGAACAAAGTCTGGGAAGAGTTCCTAACTAACCTTCAGTAGAAGCAAAACCACACCACTCCTCTAGACCACGACTAGTATTATGGATTTATAAGCAAGACTATGATGGTCAAAAACTAGGGCATTATCAAGTGACAAAACTATTCTCTTGTACTTCTATTCATACGAATCATCTTCCAGCTAAGGCTTCTCTTTCCTTCAAGTATCTACTTCCTCATACATGGCTATCATTTTTTTAAAGTATCGTCAGCTGAATCAACTTACTCATCGCTTTCATTTATTTTAGCAGAGCAGTTAACTATTTTGGATTTTCTATACTGAAAGTAAATGCTTTCTATTTCACTTCACAAGCACTTTTACCTGATAAAGGTAATAAAAGGGGACAAGAATAACAAAAATATTCATTAAAATACATGTGAATTTAAGTAGAGATAAGCCTCCTATCAATGCCAGCAGAGCTTCCTATCAATGCCAGCACAGCCTTGGAAACCAAGTGCTGATAACCTGGGTGCTAGGCTTCTCTCAACACTAGCTTGCTGGGTGACCTCAAGCAGGCCTGCGGTTTCCCTCTGCCATCCTTTTACACCAGAGGAGACAGAGACAGAGCTTCAACAAGAGAATACTACAGTTGCTTAACGAAACTACAGTATCACAATCTTAAAAAAGCAAGTATCGAAAGTTAAATATATCAATACCATCTACGGCAGGATATTTATTACTTTTTTTGCTAGTTCTGTTAAAATTTGTTTAAATAGCAATTTATAGATGATGACTTTCACTTTTTACATATAATAATACTACAGAAATTAGCCTAACAAAGCTGTACTTCCATAATTATAGTCACGATTCTACGACATCACCTGGTTTCTGAAAGGCAGTAGATTTAATATAGTTACAACTCTCCCGGTAATATTTTTAAGACAAAAATATGAACGCTCAAGAGAAAAATACACTAACATTCCACAATGTTTATTAAACAAAACTTTATCCACAAAATTAATATACTTCTATGTGCATTTCCCATGCAGTTAAGACCAACTACAAAATTTTAATTACATTCTTTGGGTTGCCCACCTGAACTTTAATGCTTTCACCTGGTACCAACGCTAATTCTGAAGAACCACACAAATCAGAAATACCACACAGGCAACACTTAACAGTGAGTATAACTCTTGAAACCTTCGCAACTCTCCCTTCACTTCCACATACCACAACTAAAATCAATGATGCTTTCAATACTTTTATGTGCAATTAAAATGGAACAGAAGTATTTTGTCCAATAAACAGTTAAAACTTCCTTTAGGTTAATATTTTGGCATATAAATCAGGATTAGTTAATCAGTATTAGCTATTATAGAATCTAGTGACTACAAAAAATTTTTCTTTAATCAATCCCACATTTAAAAGGAAAAGAAAAAACTTATTAGCAAAACCAGCTATATTATCCAGCTTCTTACAACACAGGTAATATTCCATCGTGTTACTCCCATTCTGACAGGGAGTGCTGACAGCCTGCTCCGGAGGCTTGCGAAGAGTACAGATATAGCATAATTCCTTCATTGCAGTAGAATCATTTTTCTCTCAAAACAAGTTTTAGCACGATATGAAGCACAACAGTACGAAGAGAAGCATTTGAGATCTCCCCCCGGCTCACACATAAATTTCTCATTTCAGTCTCCTATAGTCTCTACACATATTCCAATTAGTTACCCCAGGTTTTGTTTCAGTTTGCATTTCCCAAAGATATTAAATTATTCAGTCTATGATATGAGTAAGCGCATTCCCCTATCAGCAAGGATTTAATGAACTATCTTTGCTTTAAAAAAAAAGAACCGCACATCAGCATACATCTTTTCCCCATAAAGGTCTGATTATTTAATAACTGGACAACCAAACTTCCAGGGTTACTAAAAATTTCAAAGAAATTTAACGTTAAGTTATTTTTCCCCAAGAAAAGAGAGACCTGGAAACAAAAAGCCCCTATGTTTCTCTTCCTCCTTCCCTTTTTCCTATGAATTAGTGTCATCTAAGACAATATTAGAACAGCTTCACTGAAGCCATTTCTCTATCCTTCCCTTTATATACAGAATATCCCAAAATCTTTTCAAGAACCAATATATAACTGTTAAACATCAGTACAAAAAACACCATGACTCTTACGTATATGTAGTTCTATTAGAAAGAATTAGAACAGGCTTATTTACGGTTGTACGACATCCTTCAGTTCTTCTTTTGCCAGTTTCATCTTCTGCAACAAACAACTCAAAGTACCTCCTCAAAGGCAAATTACACATATATAAATCTCATACTTAGTTTCTTATTCCCTTAGCAAGGCTTTCCTGGGACTGAAAAGAGATGCCACACAAAACAACGCCAGTTCCAGCTGAACTAGAAGGTACTTTTTGCAGCAAAACTGAGTATGATACCTCTTTGTTCCTCCCATCTCCCAACACACACCTCCCTTACTTGCCCTTATTCCTTCAATGGAATAATGCATTTTCTCAGACATCAGAGAATCTTCTCAGCCACCTAACTTCCCTTCATTGAGGCTTTTCTCTCATTCCAGAGTCACTTTGATTGCAACCCTGAGCTCTACTTAATGCAGATATGAAAATTTTCTTTGTAATGCAATGCAAAATCTTCACAGAAAGCAGTCATCTTTACTCTAGACAATTAAGATCAGTTCCTGAATATCTGAACACAATGCATGCAGCCCTGAAGCCAGAAATCCTCTTCAAATGACCTCTTAAACTGATGACATATACTTTCATTTGATGAAGGTGTAACTTTTGACCACCTCAGAAATTTATTTAATGAAATGAGTAAGTCTTTCAAAATTTTCCCCAATGCGTGCCAGAACGAAATCTTGGTACGTTTTTAATACATATCCTAAACAGTGTTGGGCACAAACTTCTAGCGTTTGTAGTCTACCTTAAAATTCCAAGAGAAAGTGGAGTCCTGCACTGTTGTCTTTCTCTTCTGGATTTGCAGGTGGCCTACAATCTCCTCGACTAGCCAGCAGAAAAATAGGGTCTGGTTGAATAGTTACTAGCTAATATAATCATTCAAACCAGAACAGAGTGAAAACACTGACTTTTACATTGACTTAAATGTAAATGTTCCAGCATAAGAGAAATTAGGACAATCATGTGATCAGCACTGCATTTCAGGGAGAGAGAAAAAAAGACACAGCATATTTCAGACATTTTCACTTACAAAGCACCCATCAGTTCAGAGTCCTTTGAGGCAAACCTGTACTGCTTTTTTAGAATAAAAACACCAGTTGTAAGGCCTTTACTCCAACTTGAAACACTTTCATTCTGCATTCTGAACACATTAGAATGACAAAAAGCCCGTCACTGCTCAGTGGTACAGGCACCCAGTGTCTTCACCTCTGCTACTGTAGAGCCACTAGAGGGAGATCCTAAATTAAACAATCTCAAATTATGCCAGCAATACAACAGGTGAAGGTGCCAACTGCAAGCAAGATCAATGAAATTTTTCGAAGATATGCAAGAGAAGGAGACTATATGATATTTTTTTCTTTTTAAAGAGTGAGAAAGAGCCATAAGTAACAGCTGACTTGCAAACCAAAAGGATGCCCACAAAATAATCTTTAATATTCCTCAGAAGTCATTTAGATTTCTGTGAACCCTTGCATAAAGTTTAAAATTAATCTACAGCTTTATGAACTTCTGAACAGTATGCTCAGCTAACATTAAAACTGCTTTCCTTCTATGAACAAAACACAATTAAAAATAACCAAGCTAATAAAAGAAATTGCCAAAATGAGAAAACATAGCAGAAAATAAGGATACTGCAAGAATCAAACTTTAATTGTAAGCAATTCTAGAGTAATAGGGAAGTTATCTATACAGGATTTCTTTATTTTACTTGAGTTGGAGATGCTATATGCTGTTTTAGATATACTAGGAAACACAGCAATTTACATAAATTACTAGAGACAAGTTGTCCTCTTCAGGTACAGATTTTTGAAGCAGTATTGTCAGAATACCAACTAGGCCTGCATATCTTAGAAATTTTTAAAAGTCTAGCAGATAGACTGGAAGAAACAAAACTATCAGTATATAATGTATTGATCTTCACATATTGGCACAAATTCCTTTCATAACATATACCCTCAACACCTTTTCAAAAAAGGCTAATTTGTTTATAAAAAGGGGACACCAGTTGCAATCCATTTCCTAAAATGAAGAGCTAATATTAGAGCCTCAAATCCAGTGATCTAAGTAAGTATTCAACTGTGTCACAGAATCATAGAATGGTTAGAGTTGGAAGGGACCTTAAAGATCATCTAGTTCCAGCCCCACCGCCATGGCCAGGGACACCTCCCACTAGATCAGATTACTCAAAGCTCCATCCAGCCTGGCCTTGAACACCTCCAGGGATGGGGCATCCACAACCTCTCTGGGCAACAGAGATGCTAGGAGGGGAAAAAGAAAAAAAAAAAAAAAAAAAAAGAAAAAACCACCCCAACAATTAACACCAAGGATTCATTTCTAGCTGCACTTTTAGGAAATTATACCAATTATAGAGAAAAGAAACGCATTAAGTGAGCAAGGAATCCAATTGGTTTATTTCTAAACTGCAAGCTACTCAGTATCCTATTTCCATTATTGAAGCAGGCACGTTCAGAAAGGTACTTGGTATTTTTACTTCTTACATGGATACAGGTCAGAAAAATTTAGTAGTATGTGTAACATACACTGACAAACCTCCAGCTTGTAAAACTTAGGAAGCTTGTTGACAGTATTCTAGCACAGATACATTATAAACATCTATCTTTAAACATTGTCTGGAAATGGCAACAGGCTTACAAAGCGATTCTATATGCATAAGTATGATTTTAATTTTATTTATTTATTTATTTTACAAGCAGCAGTGCAAAACTACTCATCTTCAGAAATCTGCTGAAGGGACATTGATAACATTAAGCTTTATTTTTATTTCACCTGGATGGAAGCTTGAGCACCTATATGTCTGTTAAGTAGGTAAGTGATAGCTAATCTTACACAGTCACAGTCCTTCTTGGTTGACAGAAGTTACAGAAGAACAGTTATCTCCTCCTGTGCTGATGGTGTCCACCACTAGTTTGTGATGCAGCTAATTAATGTAAATTTTTACTTGTACCTACTACTACCAAGTAAAATCACAGGAAAGGGAAAAAAGCAACTATCTTACAATTCAGAAAACTTAGAGGTTACAACCAGTCACTATCAAACATAATTATGCAATTTAATTCATGTCCTTGTCAGACCTACATCTCAAAGCCGTTAAGAACACGTTAGGTAGACTACAGCCCTGTCGCCAGTAACTGGGACATGATATTGCAGTCATACCCAACTCTCATCTCATGAACCACACAAAAATCCACCTGAAAACAAAACAACATCCCAATCATCAGGGATTAACTGGTATTAAATTGAACGAAGCAGACAAACTCAAACTTGAAAGGCCACTTCAGAGATCAACGCAGAGACTACTGGCAGAACGATTTGGAAGAATTCACAATTTGGGATGACCAGAGGACTGAATTCTAAGTACAGTGATTTTCTGACTAATGGCAAAGCTCAGCTCCCGTCCTCTACCCCCATCATTTAAGAAATTACTGAGGTGATGCAACAGAAAGACGACTTATTTTCACTGAGCTGTTTGCTCCTATGGAATTACATTGATTCTAGGCTATTGTTTGAATGACATTTTGTATTAGTAAAGTCACATTCAAGGAACCCCCTAAAAACAATTTTAGTTTTGTCCAAGTCTAAATAAGGAGTCTTCATAAACTGAAGTGGCATCTTAGTTCAATAAAACTTCTGCTACTAAAGGCTATAACAACACAGTTGTTAGCCCACATATATTTTGCATAAAACAGCAAGAGAACTAGTCATTAGACAAATTACAATACTGTGAAATGAAAAAACAGACACACTGACCAATTTAAAAATGAAAACTGTCATGCCTGCTTGTCATTTCAGCCTCTCTAGTACCTCAGTTTTATTATTAGGAGAAGGAGTTACATTAAGCGATGAAAAATATATATGTGTATATACACCCACACACTTGTTTGAAACATGTTGTACCAAACTCTTCAAGTACAGGTAACAGAAAGCAACACAAAACCCTCAAACTTGTTGTGATTACCATAAAACAGGCCTTTTCAGACTTTACATCAAATGAGTAGAAACCAACACTTCGTCTGTCCCCAGATGTTGGCTGGGAGATAAACAGTCAGAATGCACGAAGTATTTACAGTCAAATAATGCTTAGGGAAAGGAGAACTGAGGGATTTAGAGGAGAAAATATCAAACTGAGATGTAGGAGAATGGCATACACAACTGGATTATTTTAGCTGGCAAAAATAAACCTTATACCTCTAGCTACCCCTTATATCTTGGCCTCGGATGCTGCCCAACAGCATAAACGCTGCAGAATGTATCATCCTTCTTGGTCTAGATTGCATAGTTTCAAAAGGTAGGTCTTGAAACAACTATCAGAATGAAACGCAGCTTGATAAAGTCACCCTTTTTTGCTGTAGTTGAGACACCACTAGTAAGGTTATCTACAGCCTCTCTTCTACACAATAGAAAGAAAACTGGCACAGAAGTACTATCTCTTGTTACACGGGCAATCTTTAAAGTTTAATGAGGACAAAAGAATTCTATTTGGTTACAAGAACACAAAAGTCTCTTGAAGGCTTCTAAAAGAAAAACTCCCTCTGTGTGTGTCCCAGCGTTACACAGATCAATTTGCTGTAGAGCCTATCTAGACTATATTACAGACACCACCTGAAGACTGAAAGCCACTAAGTTTTCCACCAATGCTTTAAACCCTCTGTGTCATCCTGTTCTCCAAACAAATTAAATGATAGATCTGCTGTCTAAATTATAGGTGCTCATCTGAGTGGTACCCCTGGATCCAAGGTCTCCAAGCTAAAAATCTCTGTATGGTAAGAACCGCCAAAGAGGATGATCTGAATTCCAAAGTTTGGAGGAAAAAAAACCTAACATTTTCATAATAAACTAGTATTCAACGAGAAGGAAAAATACCAATACACGTGCTCGATTTGGCTGGGGTAGAGTTAATTTTCTTCGCAGTAGCTAATACAGGCTTATGGGATTTGTGCTGGAGACAGCGTTGGTAATACAGGGATCTTTTAGTTACTGCTGAGCAATGCTTACACACAGTCAAGACCTTTTCTGCCTTTTTTCACGCCACCCCACCAGTGAGCAGGCTGGGAGGGGACAGGAAGCTGGATGGGGACACAGCCAGGACAACTGACCAAAGGGATATTCTATACCATGCGATCTCATGCTCAGCATATAAAGCTAGGGGAAGAAGGAAGGGGGGACTTTTGGAGTGATGGCATTTGTCTTCCCAAGTAACCATTACACCTGATGGAGCCTGCTTTCCTGGAGACAGCTGAACACCTGCCTGCCAAGGGGAACTAGGGAATGAATTCCTTGTTTTGCTTTGCTTGCATGCGTGGCTTTTGCTTTACTTATTAAACTGTCTTTATCTCAACCCACAAATTTTCTCACTGTTACTCTTCCGATTCTTTCCCCCATCCCACTGGGGGGGAGAGAGCAAGTGGCTGTGTGGTGCTTAGTTGCCATCTGGGGTTAAACCATGACAGCACATTAAGAACACTGGATGTCTTTAGAAATCCTGAAAACTACCCTGATTTAGAGCTACACTTTTGTTGGTTGTTGTTTCGTTTCCTAAAAAAAAAAGCAAAGTCAGCAAGTTTCTATACGTAACAGATAATATGAAAACAGGTTTACTTGTTAGGAATTGCATTTACACAGATGGCAGTCAAGTTGAGAATCACTATTAAGCAGCAGCAATTAGGCAGACAAAATACCCAAATAATTAAATGGCTAGAGGCTGAATCATGATTAGAAACAAGACTTACTGACTTTTATGCATAAACATTTGATTTTTTTCCATCTCTGTATTTGAACAACCTTAAAAAAAAAAGTTAAGAGATTCTTACCAGCTTCCTGTGAATTTAATACTTCTAAGGCATGCATCATGGCACTTGCGAAGACATTGGCATCTTCTTTGCTGCCAAAATTTAGACCATACACCTGCCTAGCATCACGCCACTGGTGGAAGGTCTGTGTAGCCTGATTGTACTTCAGCCCTTTCGGAATGGCACAATTTATTACCACCTATAATTATTAAAAAAAAAAAAAATTACTTATGTTTAAAATTTCTATTTCATCATAAGTTTCAGCTCCATGTAGATTTTATTCCCTAACCATGTGGGTTAATTCCAGTCCCACAATCCACAAGATCGCAATGTTGAAGCACATAGCCATTTCAATTTTAATTCCAATGCCGCATGAAATCAGCGATGAGAATACATGAGGGGACTAATGAGATATTTTGTATCACCTTTTGTAGTTTAAGTGTTCTCATTTCAAAAGATGCAGTGATGTTTTGTAACAGCAATGTAGTAGTATCAACAGTTCTGACAATGAATCACAGAATCACCACCGAATCACCACCGAATCATCACCGAATCACCGAGGTTAGAAGGGACCTCTGGAGGTCATCTAGTCCAAGCCCCCTGCCAGAGCAGGGTCACCTAGAGCAGGTTGCACAGGACGGCGTCCAGGCGAGTTTTGAATGTCTCCAGAGTGGGAGACTCCACCACCTCTCTGGGCAGTCTGTTCCAGTGCTCTGCCACCCTCAAAGGAAAGAAGTTCCTCCTCATGTTTAGATGGAACTTCCTACATTCAAGTTTGTGCCCATTGCCCCTTGTCCTGTGACCAGGCACCACTGCAAAAAGACTGGTCCCATCCTCCCGACACCCTCCCTTTAAGTATTTATAGGCATTGATGAGATTCCCCCTCAGCCTTCTCTTCTCCAGACTAAAAAGACCCAACTCCCTCTAGCCTTTCCTCATAAGAAAGATGTTCCAGTCCCCTAATCATCTTTGTAGCCCTCTGCTGTACCCTCTCCAGCAGTTCCCTGTCCTTCTTGAACCGGGGAGCTCAGAACTGGACACAGTACTCCAGGTGTGGCCTCGCAGCAGAGTAGAAGGGGAGGGTAACTTCCCACAACCTGCTTGCCACACACTTCTTGATGCACCCCAGGATGCCATTAGCCTTCTTGGCCACAAGGACACACTGCTGGCTCATGGTCATCCTGTTGTCCACCAGGACTCTCAGGTCCCTTTCCACAGAGCTGCCTTCCAGCAAGTCAACCCCTAACCTGTACTGGTGCATGGGATTATTCCTCCCCAACTGCAGTACCTTACACTTGCCCTTGTTGAACTTCATGAGGTTTCTCTCTGCCCAACTCTCCAGCCTGTCCAGGTCACGCTGAATGGCAGCGCAGCCTTCCGCTGTGTCAGCCACCCCTCCCAGTTTTGTGTCATCAGCAAACTTGCTGATGGTACCCTCTACCCCTTCATCCAGGTCATTGATGAATATGTTGAACAGGACTGGACCCAGTACTGACCCCTGGGGAACACCACTTGTCACAGACCTCCAACTAGACTCTGTGCCACTAGTCACAACCCTCTGAGCTCTATCTGCCAGTCAGTTTTCAATCCACCTCACCGTCCACTCATCAAACCTGCACTTCCTAAGCTTGCCTATGAGGATGCTGTGGGAGACAGTGTCAAAAGCCTTGCTGAGTCAAGGTAGACAACATCCACCACCCTCCCCTCATCTATTCGTCCAGTCACACCATCGTAGAAGGTTATCAGATTAGTCAGATATGACTTCCCCTTGGTGAATCCATGTTGGCTACTTCTGATAACCTTCTTTTCCTCCGGATGCTTTGAGATGACGCCCAGAACGAGCTGTTCCATCATCTTTCCAGGGATGGAGGTGAGGCTGACTGGCCTGTAGTTTCCTGGGTCTTCCTTCCTGCCCTTTTTGAAGACTGGAGTGACACTGGGTTTCCTCCAGTCCTCAGGCACCTTGCCTGTTCTCCAGGACCTTTCAAAGATGATGGAGAACAGCCCAGCAATGACTTCTGCCAGCTCCCTCAGCACCCACGGGTGCATCCCGTCAGGACTCATGGACTTGTGGATATCCAGTTTACTTAGCTGATCTCTAACTTGATCCTCTTCAACCAACGGAAAGTCTTCCTTCCTCCAGACTCTCTCTGTTACCTGTAAAGTCTGGGACTCCTGAGGGCTGACCTGAGCAGTAAAGACTGAAGCAAAGAAGGCATTCAGTAATTCCGCCTTCTCTGCATCATCTATCACCATGGCCCTTGCCTCATTCAATAGCGGGACCACATTATCTCTAGTTTTCCTTTTGCCTCCGACGTACTTGAAGAAACCCTTCCTGTTGACCTTAACATCCCTTGCTAGATTTAATTCCAAGGAGGCTTTGGCTTTCCTCGTTTCGTTCCTGCATACTCTGGCAGCATTCTTGTAATCTTCCCAAGTGGTCAGTCCCTTCCTCCACTTACTGTAAACTTCCTTCTTCCACTTGAGCTTTTTCAGAAGCTTCCTGCTCAACCATGCAGGTCTCTCTGCTTCCCTTGCCTGATTTCTTGCTCTTAGGGATGCACCGCTCCTGAGCTTGGAGGAAGTGATACTTGAGTATCAACCAGCTCTCTTGAGTCCTAACCCATGGGATTTCTCCAAGCAGTTTCTTGAAGAGATCAAAGTTAGCCCTCCTAAAGTCCAAGGTTGCAACCCCACTTGTCATTTTATGCCTACTACACATAATCCTGAACTCGATCTCATGATCACTACAGCCGAGGCTGCCCCCAACCTTAATGTCTCCCACCAGTCCTTCTTTGTTGGTCAGTACTAGGTCCAGTAGTACACCTCTCCTTGTCGGCTCCTCCACCACCTGAGTCAAAAAGTTATCATCAAAACACTGGAGGAACCTCCGGGACTGTACATACCTAGCTGTGTAGCCTTCCCAGCAGATATCAGGGTGACTGAAGTCCCCCATGAGAACCAAGGCCTGTGATTGTGAGGCGGCACTCAGATGCCTGTAGAAGGCCTCATCAACTTCTGCATCCTGATCAGGTGGCCTGTAATAAACCCCCACAACAGTGTCCCTCATGTTAGCCTGCCCCTTAATCCTTACCCACAAGCTCTCAACTCACTCTTCATCCGCCCCCAGTGAGAGCTCAATACATTCCAGTTGCTCTCTCACATAAAGAGCAACTCCAACACCTCACCTTGCTGGCCTATCTTTCCTAAAGAGGACATAGCCATCCATGACAGCGTTCCAGTCATGTGAGCTATCCCATCACGTCTCAGTAACTGTGATGAGACCATGGCCCTGCGACTGCACAGAGATCTCCAATTCTTCCTGTTTGTTCCCCATGCTGTGTGCATTGGTGTATAAGCGTTTCAGAGAGGCAGATGAACGTGCAGTTTTTGCCCTTGAGGGGCGGTAGGCCTTCTGATTCTCAAAAATACTGGCACACTGCCCCACAAGTGCTGGGCTACTGCACCCAGGCACCTCCCTAACGAGCCTAGCTACATCCCCATCCCCCTTCAAATCTAGTTTAAAGCTCTCTCAATGACCCCTGCTAACTTGTCCTAGAACCCTTTTCTCCCTGTGAGATAGGCTTTTCTTATCTGTTACCAGGAGGCCTGGTGTCCTGTAAATCAAGCCACGGTCAAAGAACCCAAAGTCCTGCTGGTAGCACCAGTCTCAGAGCCAGGCATTGATCTGCTGGCTCTTCCTGTTTACCCCCTCATCATTCCCCACAACTGGAGGGATAGAGGAGAACATGATTTGTGCTCCTGATCCTTTGACCAGTTGTCCCAAGGCTCTGAAATCTCTTTTCATTGCCCTTGGACTTCTCCTCCCTACTTCATCACTGCCTACCTAAAAGACCAGAAGGGGATAATAATCTGAGGGCCATACTAGGGATGGACGTTTATTCTTTACATCATTAACCCGGGCCCCAGGGAGGCAGCAGGCTTCCCTATACAGCAGGTCCAGTCTACATATTGGGCCTTCCTTTCCCTTCAGAAGCGAATCACCTATGACAATGACCCATCTCTTATTTTTTTATTGAGGTGGTTTTGATGTGGGGGGTGGTCCGACTAGGCCTCGATGACACCTCCAAGCTGGAAGGACTATCATCCTCACCCTTGTCCAGTTCGCCTCACAGAGCACTGTACCTGTTTCTGCAATGGCACCTGGGAAGGTGGGGTAGTCACTGGGCAGACACGCCTGAGACACGTTTTAGTAGCAGAGTACGTGACGTGAATGTGCATTTGGATTTCAGAAACTCAGTTTTCCATTAACTTCACTGAGTACTTTGTTAGAATTATATTTTTTAACCAAGTTATCACCTTCTCACTGTGGCTGCTGCACCCCTTAGCTTGACGTGCTTTCAGCAGCAGTTATGTGGACTTCTACTATGCATCAAAGTATCGTTTTGCAAGATCATTACGGCTTACACTAAAGGTGATAAATTCTAGCTAGTAGGACAACCATTTATTACAAGCCATCCACTAAAAGGATCCTGTTGCACTTGGATAACTATATCCTCTCACCTTTTCCCACTGAATAATGGGAGAAAAAAACCCAGGTTTGTTCTCAGATGAATGCACAGAGATCATTTATTCTTGGAGTAAGTGTTTACCGACAAATCACACAGGACTTTATCAGTCCACGCTTCAGGTGTGTGATAAATGATCAAGAACAAACCAAAAGAATTTTATGAAATGCTGGGAGAGAGGGAAACAGATATAGAAGCTCTCCTCAAACAAAAACATTAGATCTTTAACCCCACCCCAAATATCACAAGGCAGAGCACATTTCAAGACAGAGTGCTAAGTTTGCCATTTAATCAAGATCTAATAACTTCCTCATCAAGGAAATTAAGATGTAATCCTTGTTGCTCCCTTCTCAACTTCTCAAAGTGCTAGATGATCAGCATTATCAAGTGTCAGAAGGTTTTTACTGAATGAACTGATCTGGGGAAATGAGAAATCATGCATCCAACTTTTCATAATATAGGAAGAGCTACAAGAGAACTGCTGGTACCTGCATAGACTGCAGCTAAGAGCAGAGAGTAGGGAAGACGAAAAGTTCTTAGGCTGACACTTTGCTTTAAAGAGAATCAGATGACTTCTGTGATACCACTAGCCTTTATATCTGTCTGTAGGAAGGAATGGTAAAGAGCGTGCAAGGACTATCGCCTTGGACGTATGTAAAGTGCTTAGTTTATAGGGGAAAAGCCGTAATATAGTTTTGCTACTTCAGTTCAAAATAAAAGTAAATTTATTATTTACAGTTCCCATAATTCTACCGAAGACCTATTTCTTAATGTTAAAAACAATCACAAAAATAGCTTAAGATTCCTATTCCAAATTTCCAGATATTTGCTTACCTGATGATCCTGAATCTTCCTGCCCACTACTCTGAATGTGTTGTTGCCTGTGTGATGATATATATGAACTCTGCTGAATCCAGTCGATCCACCAGCTGGTACCCATTTTTTATTGGCATCATCGTAGACCATTACAGCAGCTCGTGCTTGGCAGATACTCTGTTCACTGTTAAAATACAAGTATTTTAGAGTAGAACATAAAATTACTTATGGCAAATCATTATTTTTAAGGTTTTGTGTTGTTTTTTTTTAAAAACTCAAAACATTAAAGTAATACTCCTTGCAACTTGCTGAAACATCCACCTTTCTAAATACAAAACCGCTAGCACTTTAACTTTTGCTTAAAGGTGTTAATTCTGAGAAGTTGTGGTCAAGACAAACAGGCCTAACTACTAATGAAAGATCAAGATTTACTTTTCCTTATTTTGCACCTTTTCCCCCTGCAGATTTCCTGTCCCATCCATCCCCCACCTTCTCCTCACCACCAACCATGAAGTTTAATTATGTCATAACCATATACAACATTTTCTGCAAGGACTGGAGAACAAAGAATCTGGAGTTGCACTAGCTTCATACAGTTTACATTTTCCGGCGGCAATTACTTCTACAAGAAATGAGGACTGGAAGGACCTTGCTCTTTTTAACTTATATAGAACACCACACACACACTCACGGGATAAAGTTCAGCACAAAAAAATTCACTTGCTCATAAATGAAATGCTTTTGGTTTTGACATATTTTACAACATTTGACACCTAGATGTAACATTTTCTCCCTGAGAAAAGGTTCTATTGATTACTGAAAAGCACAATTTCATCTGTAGCTAATCCTGATTGCAGCAGTCATCTGGAAGCTAAGGTACAGCCTAAAGGTAAAAGGGAGCATATCATGAATGTCATCATATTAGAAACAAAGAAAGCAGAATATACCATAAACACACTATTTATTAGGAGAGGAGTGGGTGATACTACGCAAGTTGTCTTTATGGAAAATGTCCAGATGCAGACAGGAAATAAAAATAGAATGGAATGATTTCTTATCAGTAAGTTGAATTCTCTGAACATACCACTCCAGCACATCCAATATTATGGAAAGCACATGATGCCTGGCTTGCAAGGAATGTGGCCTGCCATTTGGAAAACTGAGAAGGCTGAAGAGACACACATTCTTCATAAATTACAGAAGGAAAGTAATGAAATATTTCTTCATATTTTATGAAGGAGGGAGAAGACGACTACCCCCCAGTCTTTTTTGGGGGGAGGGGGAGTTGTTTGTTGGGAGTTTTTCTAAAAGATCATGCTGAATTTCCCAATATCTTATTTCCATCTCTCAGCACAAGAAAATTCAGTGTCCAGCTGTTTTGTTAATTTTCAATACTGACATTTTTGAGAAAACAAAGCATCAATTTCTGTCACACTTTCCATGGCACTCCAACAATTAGAAGCGCTCAACACTGGAATGCTTTTCAAGGCTAGGGGAAAAGAGAGAATACTGAGATCGTGTCTCTTATGCATGCAAGAGATTCAAGATCAGATGAGGAAATATATTCTTAATTTTTGAAACGTGCTTGTCTCATCACCTAGTCAACAACTAGATCAGAATTGGATAACAACCTCTAGTTAGACCACACTTTTTCTAGCCAGAAATTAGTTCAATATAGGGATAGTAAAATTGTAACATAGACATATACAGTGCCTCTTTTCTAAGCATAGTTCCGCTTATAGTTTACAATTTCGACCAAAAGGACCACATCTGATCCAAGAAGAAAGATGAGCTGCAAAGAAAGTAAAATTAGTTACAAATTTCAGGTGTTTCACAATCCCACTGAAAACATGCCACAGGTAAACAAGAAGGTTCCCTCGTCTGAGAAGAGGGCAATGCAAGAACCTACTGGATTTCTTTACTTCTAGAGTATTTGGGCACAAAACTATCTTAAAGTTGAAACCTAGAAACATTCTGTACTGTTCACAGAGTACAGCACAAACAGTGTTTTTTCTAAAATGCAAAACAGTACTATAGAAAACAACTGTAAAATTTCTGAACCTGAAACAAGTTTTTGCTGCCTTTGAATTGGGATCACTCACAGGCATGGTAAACCATAGGTGACAGGAGCTAGATACTGATTTGGAAGCAGAGCCATGTGGTTTGCAGGGTTCTTGACAAAAAATAACTTCAGCTCAATCATGTGTCAGACAAAAAAAATAATTTAGATCCTATTAAAAATCGAGACTGTGACTATAAGCTAATATGTTCCGATTACAACAAAGGTAGAACCAAAGAGTGATTGACTAACAAGTACTGTGATCAGAAGACTGAATTAATAGGACAGACCATCAAGTTCAGATGTTCTTATTCAGAGCGTTCTCACTCTTTGCCCTGCCACGGTCCTTCCACAGGCCTAAGTTTTTATAAAAGCTCTGGTTTTACATGCTTTTATTTAGCATAACAAGAACAAACACCTACTTATTTTAGAACTATTTAGTATTCAAGTGGCACAATTCATAAGTGCAAATAGGATGACCTCGAGTAGAATTTCTAGCTTTTCTTTAACAACTGTTAAACTATTTTTAGTTCCACTTCTCAGGCTATGCCTTATAACTGGAAATATTATACAAGTCTAGATCTCAAATATTTCATGCTTCATTTAAAATAAAAGAATTTTCTTAATAGCAGGGGATTATTCTTAACCATATAAAGATACAAGATGATTCACATACTTTAAAAAATGACAAATACAAACAATTTCCAGTTGACCTATTCAATCATTACACAATAAGCCTTCTGCTTTCATTTCACGCAAATCCTATAACTAAAATTTTAATGTTCCAGGTCTATAATTTTCATATCCAGGTACCAATTTGAAGGTGACATACTACCCTCCTGCCAACAGTTCCCACCACCCATCACTTTGTTTATCAGACTGCAGCAGTAAGATGGAAAAATGAAGCTATCACTATCAGAAACAAATTAAACCACCACAGTGTGCTAGCCTTTTTCCAGGCTTCAATAGTTGTACATTACTAGATGTAGGGGAGATAATTCAATTTCTTTCTCTTAGTAAAAAGTTCTGCACTCTAAAGTGATTACTTTTTGTCTTGAAGAAAAGCATGGAGGCAGGAGCTTTAGCAAAGAAGAATCTTTAGGTCTGCTCTTTAATGACCATTTGATAGTTCAATATTTGAATATAGTATATTACAGCAATTAGACACCATAAGTCTCAAAAAAATTTCCCTTTTTAAAAATAAGATGCATACAAGAACTCCGCTATCCTCAAAGGGCTATACCAAATTGAAAAGCCGTGCTGTCAGCTCATGACTATCTCTGACAGGTCTAATGAAAAACAAGGTTCAGTTTTCTTTCCATGATCCACCTTTTCCTAGCAAAAACACAGATTTTAACATACAGACTGTTACTAGAACCTCAGCCAGCGCCCTTTGTATTCCTTTACTATACATGAACTTAAACTTCAGTTCAAAGGAGCAGGAGCCAAGTGAATCAGAACAGGGTCATTTATCGTATTTATTGCTCTTCAAGCTTATTACACTTTCCTGCTGTACTTCTAACAGGAGACAGATCTTCAATGATCTCAGTATTTATACAGGAGCTCTTCACAGTCCACAGGGTTTTCTGCAATACACATGTCCCTTAGACTGCAGGAACTAACTGTAAGATGCTAGAAGATGACTTACTTCATTCACTGCACCAGAATCACTTCGGTCTGATCACAAATGCCTTTTTTTTCTTTTTTTTTTCTTTTTTTTTTTTTTTTTTTTTTTTTTTTAAACAGACAGATTACTTTAGCACTAGTGAGAAATAAACAAAGTGTCTACAGTCATGTAGAAAAGGAAAAGGGTCTTCATCTATTTGCCACATCATTAGGCCTTCAAAAATATCCTACAAGGTTTAATTGCCTATCTACAAATTTTCCTTTTTCTGGTATGCTGTACTGGTGTGATGGTTCCAGAAAACATTACACACTTGGATTAGCCTGAGCCTTCCCAAAATGAGAGCTCATTAGGGAACGTGAGAGAATGAGTGAAGGGATCCATCTCCAGCTTCAAATGCAACTGCCAAAATGCGCAGCTGCTCAAAGAACTGATTACTAACTTATTAGGGCAGTGGGTTGGGGAACTAAAGTGACAATGTAAATATTAACTAAGAAAAATTAAGAAATTGTCTGTTCCCAAGTAAACCTACCAAACCAAGTATATGAAATTATATGTAGAAAAAGGAAAATTCAGAAAAGGAAAGATTCATGCAAAACAGTGCTTACCAAACCTTAGGAAACAAAGTGTACAAGCTCTCTTCCCAAAACGTAAAGCTTGACAATCAGCTGGATAAATATATGTTCGAAGGAGTTCTTCTCTAGACAAAGATGTAAGGCTCTGACTGTTAAAGCCAACCATTATTCTGGATAAGTCCACCTACAGCAATACCATATAAAGCCAAAGACAGTGGTTGTTTTTTATTTGGGGTGGAAGAGCGGGGGGGAGGTCTGGCACTCAAAAGCCTCACACGAAAAACACAGTAGTAATGAATAATAAGATTATTCTTATGGGAGAATATACTTTCCTCCTCCAGTGATGAGATCATACAGAAAGCTCAAAAACCACAGCAAACTGAACCCTAACAGACATCAGTCTTTTGCCCAGATGGAATGTGTTCATTCTTTCACATCCCAAGTTCTTAAGCTCAATGCACAGTGACACCAATGCACAGACTGCTGACCTAAGCTTTTTCCCCCCCCCTTTCTCTCCCCAAAAAGTGGATGCTTGGTTTTCCTCTGTAAAGAACTAAAAGGATAAACATACTTAAATGATCAAACTCATATGGAAAACAGCACAATTGCAGCCACAGAAAAGACCATTTAAATATACTAACAAAAGTAAGGAAAAGCTGCGATTGCTCTGATTCTCAACCTTTAGTATTTTTGTCAGTGATGTAACAATGAGGTTTTTTGAAAATCACATCCCAATATCGCTTATTCTGGCAATTCAGGGTTTTTTTGCTATGTTCTCAATTTAAGAACATGTTGTTATGTTTCTCTAAGTGTGCAGTCTTTGTGGGACAGAAGGAATGGGAAGAGACGCTGATTCATCAAACGTCTGTTTAGGATTTTCAAACCATGTGGCACAAAGCTAGAAAGAAACTCCAAACATTTCCAATACTAACATCTTAAAATACACATTTTCAAAAAGCAGCTAAATGCTGTACCAGATATCAAGTTTTATATCTTGGCAGTAGTGTTTTATAAGATGTTTTTCCCTGCTTGTTCCTGAACCGTGACTGGCACAACACAGTGAAAATGTGTGTTCACCACTTCATTATTAAAAAAATAAACACAAACAAACAACAAAACCCCCACAACATACTGTGTACGGTACCATTACTGTACCACTACCTTCTATTAACTAAAACAGACACTTTGCTCATTTGGCTTAACTCAATAGTTAGGCTACTTGTTTGTATCTTAAAGTTAACATAAAATTGTTTCCAATGCCTTCAAATATGCTCCTCACATTATGGTCTGGTGAGAACCAGACTGAACTCAACTGTATAGATTAATATTTATCTTTGGGAGTACAGGAAGGGGTTTGGATTTGTTGGGGGGTGGGGGAATGCGAGCAGGTAGAAGGGAAGAACTTTGGGCTTTGAGTCACTTAAGATTTTAACTTCTAATCCACTGGTTTAATTTTACTCATTTTTTGAACTTTGGCACTTTAGCCAAAGACAAATCTCCAAGGAAGCTGAGTATAACAATTACCGTCTCCTTCTGCCAACAAGACTGGCATCAACGCCACCAACAGGACATCATGAAAAAAATATAATCCACTTGGGCTCAGCAAGGGTTAACATAGTAGTTCTTACAATAAATTAATTTTCCCTGTAACTCATCCTCAGTTGAAAGGTAAGAAGCTCCCGTTTCTCTGCATTACTAAACCCTAGCTGAACATGCTGCTGCAGGGGAACATGACGTGCTTGGTACAGCAGAAGGAACTACGCGGTGCTATCCAACTTCAAATGAGGTGGCTTGCCCACTCCAACACTTCAGCTAGTACAGAACTTAGGTGCTATTCAGGTTTTAGAATAAGACTAAATTGAGACCAGCTGATTTATCTGACTGGTTTTCATGCAGATTCTTCTTCTGACACTATAACCCCCCTGAGGACAATAGTGGTTGTTGATTTCTTCCAGCAGGTCAAACTGAAACAAGAGGTGCTGTTCAAATGGGAGGTGAATCCAGAGGGAGTAATTCCATATTGCTTCACTAACAGCTCTCCTGCTAATGAGTTCATACTTGCCTATGTCTAGAAAACTTTTGATTGATAACTGAGAGATTCATTCATCTCTCCCACTTTTTTGTCTCCGATAACTGAGATTCATTCATCTCTCCCACTTTTTCTTCTCATGAATTACTCAGAATACAGACTTGCTGCAACATCAGAAACCAGAGGGAAATCCTGTATGGGAAAGTCCCAACTAGAAATAAAACTACTACTGCTGAGGAGCACGGAAAAATGAATCCAAACACTGGGATTAACAGCTGGCAAAAGAAAGGTGCTTTGCTTTTGACACAGAATTCTGCAACACTGCATTTCAGAGCTTCAGTTGGTACACAGTTTATTGAAGCTAAACTTTCTTTGCTCAACGAGCACCTTCCACTGAAAGAAAATTGCTTTTTCTCTCATGTGTAAAAACATTTAACATTAATTTAAGAGCAGTCTGCTCTTGGAACAAGTGCAATTTACAGAATAAATTTCTCTTGTTGCTATAAATCTGTTCCTTCACAATTTTGCAGTTGTAGCTTGTTCCATAGCAGCAGGTGAATATCAAACAGGTGAAGGAAATCATTGCAGGACACTCAGGCAGAAAAAGAAATATTATTTAGAACAACAGCTTGATGTCAAATGAAAGTCTACTTTTCACACAGAATTATCAATTTATAACCCCAGGAATCGTTTTTTCAACATTGTTTCGCATGCCATATTTAACGTAAGAGTATCTCATGCAATGGATAAAGTCATTTTGAGCTGGCAATTCAATATTGCCCCTAGATTTGTCATAAGCTGATTCACATAACAATTCACCTATTCTTTTCATTAGGAAATGTTATTTCAATTTGAAAATGCATGCTGGAGTCAGAGTGAAACACTCACAATCTAGAATAGTATTCTAGAAACACTCATCTTAAAATTTATGTATAAATTGTTTTTTTAAATGGACAATAATACTTAGAGAAAGCACACAAACTGAAACAATCTGGAACGGACACCTAAGAAACTGGAAGACAGAACATGTTCTAGCCACAGATGGTGCAAAGAATGGCAAAAACCACTGAAGTTAGATGAACATGTCAATAGAGGAAGAGTACTGTAAAGTTTTGAACTATCTTAACATATCAACTGGTGTAGTATCGGTGGTCCATTGTAAAAGTAATAGGTGAACTTCAGAGTAATTTGATGTCAATAAGTGCTAATCCTTAAATCTATTCAAACTCAAAGGGAATCAGGGATACCTAAGAGAGAATATGACGACAGTCAAACCAAGAAATAGCCATGATACAGAGACAAACCTTAATAAAAACAAAGGATTGATGGGAATTAATAATAGCAGACTGAAAACCATGGATATTTAATAACATGAAACTACGTATATTAATGATGGCTAACCGTATATATGATATGCAATAATATGCTATAATACGAATATATTATATATTCTTATACATATGTAACTAATTATATTTAGTTACAACCTCCATCCCAAACTTAAAATTCATAAATACTTTCCGAAGTCAATCTTCCAATTCTGATCTCAAACTGAAGATGACATTAAGATACCTAGCATGTATACATTTCAAAAATTACTACTGTATCCACTATGGACAGATTAAGCAAAATTTAAAAATAGAAAAAGGTTTCTGAAGTGACTTAAGTTGGTTATATCACTGAAATGTTTCAGGCAAGGAACTATTTAACCAGTACAAGAAGTCACTTCTTAAATCTTAAACTAAAGAGATTGTATGGTTACTCAAAACCAGGTATCAGTTTTCAAACAGAAACAGAAATTAAAATCATTTAATACGCAAAGGGGTGCTTTTTTAAGCAAAAACTTCAGCAGACAAAAGGAATGACGAATTGCTGTCTTGTTTTTTTAAAAGGAAGAATAATATTCTTAACTTTTATTATCCATAATACACATTGACTTTCTTCTATAAAACCAGAGATGCTCAAAACTATTATCTAAAAAACATGATCCAACTCAGGACTTCATCTCCATCACTTAGTTTCCCATAGGTTACTTGCTAATCTTGATTTTTTTTCCTTTACTTGTTTGTATTACCATACTAGCCAGATATTTACCTATTTTTGTCCCTGTTAAGAGGAACAGTTTTTCACTGCTTGCACTTCAGGTTCAAGGTTTTCCTTATAACTAATTTGGAATGGAAAAAACACAGCAGTATAACGTTACATGTGTCCAAAATGCATGCTCAGCCTTGGCACATACAATACTTTGGATGCTTAAAACAAAATGTGAGGTTTTAAATCTCTGAAGAATTTACTTTGAACAATCAAACTTCATAAAGTTTGTTGAAACTTTACTGTCAAAAAAAAAAAAAAACAGGTTTACTTAAAATTGCAAGTTATGAGATGGGGAAGTAAGAGCTTGGACATAGTGGCATTTTATACATAAGACTTGGTCCTTGCCTTGTATGCAAACCTGATGAGAATTTCATGGAAATTCTTTATTAAAAGCCTTCATTATTTAGTTTTGAGACAACATTTTCAATGAAGCAACCTGCAAGTGACAAAAGCAATATTCTTCCATTTTCTTCTAGGATTTTCTAGATTTTTCATCTTATAAAGACTTACAAAGATTTTTTTCCCAATAAAGG
>VFFE01007703.1:5624131-5662585 GCA_008921705.1 Burhinus oedicnemus
ATCAGAACTACACAGTGGCTGACTATTTCATTATAATATATTTGCACTGGGGGCAGGGAGGGAGGGGTGGATATCTTCCTAGCCATTGTTTTTATACAGGTAAAATAAAGTCTTACATTTAGACTAAATAGAACCATGAAATTAGATAATTCAGTTTATGCTTCCGCTATGCACTCATCCATATTCTTGTTTTCTTTTATCCTCTTACACAGGGTCCTCTTAGACATGGCATTTTTGGTAATTTATCCAGACGTTTTTCCTGAAAATACTGCATTGTTATAATCAAATCCATTTTTCCACTGATTCTTCAAACATATTTCTCAAGGGCATTTACTACTTTACTTATACTAAAAGGTTATGCAGTAATTTAAATAGATTACGTTTCCTCAATGCAGATTCGATACAGTGACATTGCAAGCCAAAGGTTCTGCCACGGTAGGGCTAATACTGCCTGGATAGTAATTTCACTCAAGAGTCAAACGGGAGCAGAAGACTCCTACCATGATTTTTCATCCATTTCAAGACAGACTTTTCTCAAAACTCAGTTTCTCGGTTTTTCTACTTTTTGACAAAGCTAATGGAAAACAAGCTCTACGGCACACTCTGGGCATGAACCAATTTGTAAGTACGCTGCAACTGAACAAAGCTAACAGCCATAAAATCAATACCTTTACTGAACAGAAACAATCATGACATATTTAGAAGTTCAAATCTTTCAACTCAAAAGTCTTAAAGACCAGGGCCAAAAGCTAGCCAGATACATTACTTCTTTCCTAAAAATAGTCTATTTTTGATGGTTTGTTGCTTTCCTTGCTACAATTCCAGGAATGTGAACCCAGTCATACTGTGGAAAGCCTTTTTAAGTGGGCATGAAAAATAACGTCATCATGAACTAGACAGGACAGTTGATGATTTCCTGTGAAAAACCACTTAACATACGTTTTCTATCTTCTATGCGTATTTTAACAACAAGTGACCTTATTATGTTATTTCTTAAGCTTTCGACACGTGGTACAAATCACAGCTTTCAGAGTCCAGATTCCCTGGGCGATGTGAGTTCCGGAACACACACTGCAACAGAATCCATCATTACATTACCATCTCTGCAGATCATGTAACTCATTTTACTTTCTGATAAAGAATGCCCAGCTCCTCCTGGAATAGCGAGATAGTAGCATTTTTACATTACCTATTTAATATAATGGCTGCCTCTCACGTACAGAGCTGTGTAAAGGGAACGTGGCTGATCTCTGATAGAGACATTATAGCCCCAGTGTTAATATATGAATATACAATTCACAGTTCATTACAAGAAAGATTCTTGTATGAAGTGTCTTTCTAAAACTTAATTTCACCTAAAAAATACAAAAGTAAAAACCACATTTTGTTAATTGAGCACTTGTTTTTAAACATTGAGTTGACATTAACATGAATTAATCAGGGAAAATGTGGGTCCACTGCAGAAATGAGACAGGTTATCTAGCAGCAAAGGACACAGAAAAGTTTACATGTATTTGCCTTGGTCTCTGCTGGCAAGTTTTGTTCTCGGACTTTCCAGATCTGCATGAATACTGGAGTACTACCTGCGGTAGAGGAAAATTAAGTTAGGGACCCCAGTTAGATAAACTCGATACAGAATGTCTACTGGATTGAATAGTATGCGCCCAATGAGGGTGGAAGTAGCTAGGTGGTGACATCATGAGGCCACTCTAACATCTTTACAAGGTGATCAAGACAAGTTCCTGACAGCTGGAAAGACGCAAATGTTGAGACCATCTTCCAGCAGTGCAAGAACCAAGGTTCAGGGAGCAAGAGGCTCAAAGGGTTGCAGTAAGCAGTTTGATGTCTCACTGGTAAGCTATTATTGGGGAATTTCTCAGGGGTCAATACCAGCTCTGATATTGTTTAACGTCCTTGTTAATGACCAGGAAAATGGGATGGAACGCAACTTCAGCAAGCCTGTGGATGGCTTTCCCTAAATTGGTATAGATTGGTATGCTGGACAGTAGAGCTACTGTTCAGAGGAGTCACAGCAGGTTGGAGAAACCGGCTGACAGAAACCTCAAGAAGTTCGAAGACAGGAGCAAAAACTGACACCTGGGACAAAATAACTACCACGCTGTAGAAGGTGATTATTCCCCTCTATTCAGACCATATCTGGCATATTGTGCCAAATTTTGGGCTTCCCAGAAGAAGGAAGACTGACAAATTGGAACAAATCAAGGGGGGCTAAAGAAAAAGATGCATGAGGAGAGGCTGAAACAGCTGTGTGTGTTTAGTCTTAAGCTAAGGCCGGAACGTAAATGCCATTCGCAACTACTCAGTAAGTCATTACAGAAAACAGAGAGTCAGAATCTTCTTAAAGCGCACAACAGGATGAGAGGTAATGGTCAAAAGCTGCATGAAAGGAGCTTTCAACCAGGTAAGAAAAAGTTGCACCAAGAGAGCAGTTAAACACTGGGACAGGCTGCTCAGAGGAGCTGTGGAATCTCCATCCCTGGAGAGTTCAAAATTCAGCTGGACAAGGTCCCAAGTAACCCAATCTAACTTAGATGAGAGCCCCTCCTGAGCAGGGGACAGAAGCAGATGAACTCCAAGAACTCCCACTTCGACTAAGTCATTCTATGGCTCTAGAAGAAATAAGATTCCTTTGAGAAGGTCCCACTGAATTGCAGACATATAATAAGTACCTTATTTATGACAATTACTGCCTTAGCACCTCATTTTATTGGAATGTTCTTCCCAAAAATAGCACCATGCACTTCACACTTGAAGTTTCAACCAGCCTCTTCTTCTATAGCCTATAAATGACCATCTTAAACACTAGTAGTTCTAATGCTCGATGTCTAAAAGTAAGAGGTTTAAATAAACTACTTAGTATTTATATCACTGACCTGTACTACAAAATAAATGTCTGAATATGTAAAATACCATTTTACTACACTATTTTAGGTTGTCATGATTAGCAAAGTGGCTCACTGGATTTGATTGTGTAAGGGAAACAAAATACTACAGTTCTCAACTATGGATGGAACAAGTGAGAGCAAAACAAAACCCATTGAACTCAAGGATTTGGTAGGTAAAGATCCAAGAGAAAGCAGATCCCTCAGTATCTTCCTGCCTAGATCAAACCAACCAAGTTTTCAGTCTTCGCCACCTTTTACCTCTTCCTAAACTTCTCATAATTATCTCTACTATTACGAAAACCAAAATATCCCGTGAAACTATTAGAGGTATAGTGAAGTGAGGCAGAGAAATTTGAGCACATTACTTCAATCAAGACACTGCTCAGAGTAAAGTGGAAGGATTACTTCAAACATCTCGCAATACTTACGTAATCCTAACGTGGCCCCCTTACCTCCCCTTTTTAAAGCACCCAGCAGATGCATAGATGTGAATCAAAATCAATACTCCCACTTGAGTAAGGCAGAAAAAGTAAAATGTGGTTTTAAAAAAAGCATCTCCAACCAGCCCAGTGAATACCTCAAGAGCAGAGTATCCTACACAAATTATTTAATTTCCAAGCAATGATGCTAGTTGACACTTACTAAACGTTACAGATGTGCTTATGACTATGACAAAGATTCTTCCTAAAGACTATTAGTATTTTCTAAAGCCATTATAAAATTAGAATAAAAAAAAGACTAGGGTAGTTTCAAGTTACTGAAACAAAAAGTTTACTAAGACTTTTATAAGCAACTGCA
The DNA here is from genome assembly GCA_008921705.1 of Burhinus oedicnemus. NCBI lineage: Eukaryota > Metazoa > Chordata > Aves > Charadriiformes > Burhinidae > Burhinus > Burhinus oedicnemus. Next base: position 5,627,836 of record VFFE01007703.1, read on the forward strand.
AAACCAGAGAAGCATCCATCATGTTAGCAATCCTAATATTCTCAGAAGGTATACCACACCTACCACAAAGCTACGTTCTATTCTTCAGAAAAAGCAGTAGAGACAAAGCAACACCTCCATCTTCTCAAGTCAATCTTGAAATACTTTCTGTTCCCTAAAATAAACATACTGCTAAAAGCTTAGTCTTGTGCCATATTTATTCTACTCCATTTTATTCTTCTTTAGAAAGCAATACATGTATTCTAAAGTGTATGCAAGAGGCAACAATTTTCTCTACTTGAAAGACTTAAGACAAAGGCACTTTATGGTAGCAACTTAGTAAACGGTTCTAATATTCACGCCAGTTCCTTATATCACACACACATTTTCAACACATGCACTTCAAATTTTTAGATTTGATATCAATTATACATGAGTCACCTTTAAAAAAAAAAAAAGGACATATTAGAAATAAGAATAACTGCTAACACTAAATTAACAAGTTATAGAAATCTCTTAAATAGACAAAATTAGGCTAAAACAGTAAGATACTGTTAAACAGTATCTTACCGTTTTCAATAGTTACTTCCGAGACAACAAAAAGTGAAAAACATCGTGGTAAAACTACCTGTGGTCAGTCAACAAGACAAAAAGACGCAGGCTCTAGTGCAATAAGCCTCGGTTCTTGCATACTGTTGTCCCAACAAAGCATGTAAGATTGAATCATGAATTTCTGAAATGTCTTAACAAGTTTGTACTACAAAACACTTCAAATATAAACATATGCCTATATAAACATATATCTTCTTGTTATTTCCAAGGGCTCCAGGATAAGGCAAAGTTACGGGCCTTATTCAAGCAACTCTAAACATGGGAATTCTTAAATAACCCAAGACCAGTCATGGTGTAATAAGCAAACATCAATCTGTAAAAATCAGTCTAGCTACAACTGCTTCCTTGTACAGGAAGATCTAATGAGCATTTTCAAGTTGTGTATTCAATACAGACATTTCTGATAATCTGTAAAACAAAGAAATACTACATTTACACTTACACACCTATCTACAGTAGAGCTCTACTCCCGTTTTGAGCACAGGTTTCGACGTACAAATTCCACCACAATTCAAGGAGGGGTTATCATCATCAAGTTGACTCAATCTGGAAGCATTCTGCTTCCACTTCAGTTATGGTTTATTTACATTTGCTTTTGAACACAAAGTTATCACCTATATTAAAGTATAAATTCAACTTTCATGCCAAACTACTGCATTTACTCACCGAACAGCATATTCTTCGTTCACTCTACTTTGATCCAAATTACTTTTTATAAAGTCTAATTCACCTTATTTTGAATAACTCTGATTTCTTTCCCACACCATTTAATCTCTAAATATCACTTTTAAAACCAGTGATTTTTTTTTCACTCCTCCTATACCCTACTTATTAGCAATATCCTTCTTGAAGTGGTTACTTACACAGCTATTTCAGAAGCCCTTCTTCCACATTTGACTTCATCAGTCAAGATTTCAGCCTCTAACTTGAACAAAGTCCTGATTCCACTTTACACACACCCTAATTCCTCACTTCTTCCAGCAATTTTTACTAATATGCTTCCCTCAAGGTACTAAGGCTTTTCTTTTCAAAATCTAGTCCCTTAGGCATAAACCCACTTTTATACACTCTTCTATTAAACGCAGCTTAAATGAACCTATAATAATTCAGGCCTGTGATCATTTTTCCTCTAAATATCCTTCATATAGTGCTATTTAACAACAAACAGTAAAAAATTCTGCATTTCCCAAAGTCTGAAATTTGGCTTCATCAGTTAATGATTTTGATTACAAGGTAGTAAAGGTGCTTTGACCTAAAAATTCTACCACTGTTTCATGGTAGCCATGCTTGATTTAAAAAGGAAATCCTTTTTCAGGACCTGGTAGAGGGATTCAGATGATTCTGTCCTGTAATGGAACTGCAGTAGCACATACAACAGAAGGGACAGGTTATTTTTACACAAATGAGGCTATAAGCAAAAGGCTTGAAGGTTCTACTCTTCCTCTCCAAACTAGCAGCCAAAGAACAGCACAAGCAGAAATACGAAAATCAATGCTAGAATTCATTGCAATAAGTACTTTGAGTCTTGGTGACCCACTTTTAACTTTGAACACCAACAGACGATTGCAGTAACTAATTCAATCTAGTTAATAATTAACATTAACGTTTGTGCATTCATTATACCTGATGTTCTCTCCTAGAAAAAGAGATGATCTAGATGCACCACAAACCATCGAGTAGAAGCTGTTTGATTTTCTCACAATGTCAGCTATTTCATGCATCTCTTCCAATAAAAATTAAGCAGCTAGAGTGAAGTGGCAGTAAGCACACAGCCACTGAACAGAAGCGTATCAATGCAGATGTGTACTCTAAACACTTGTTTGAAGGGTTTTTATCCATGCAGAGTAGCCAGTATAAACAGGCATTTGAATTGTCACCTCAATAAGTAAAACAAAAACTATTTTTTCGGCATATCTTACCTCTCAAATAGGCCTACTATCAAAACTCTAAAAAAATGGTTATGACAAAAAAAAAACCCACACACACAAAAAACAACGCAAAACAAAAAAACCCAAAGAGCAGTCTTACTGCAGAGCAGAAAACACAAACATACAAGAAAATACTAAAATATGATATGAGTTATAAAATTAATCAACACTTTTATCATGGCATTACACATGGCTTTTCCAGAGAGCAGCTCTTCTAATATTTCAAACCTCTTGGCAATGTGATTATTGTTTAAGGCTGCAATACTTTATTTCCCCCATTTTAGGATGTTTTGTTTATTACCTTCTTAAATATTGTCATTGAGATCTACCTTAACTTGGTAACTGTTTTTCTGGTGTGAAACGGTGAGAAACTGTTTGCCTTGGTTTCCTGCTGTCAACTCCTAGGCAATTCAGCTGCCTCCCCAGTTGTTCCCTCTGCTTTGCAAATGCTCATGTTTTGAGACAAAACCTGAATTTTAAGACTGGAAAGTCAACCGCCTTTCACAATAACTTTAATCTTAAATATGCTAATCTATGAAACACTAAGATCTATAGTAACAGGGACATATCCGTGTTCACCTGAAGAACTTCTATTCCATTACAGTAACACCTACCTCTACTCCCAAGTTTTAGAACAAACTATCTCACATCTGCTGGTGATAGCAACAATAGGAGATCTTATTTCCTAAGAGTCCTTTCATTTTTAAACTTTCCCAGACATGACAATTCATACCTTTAAGTATATCTGCATGAACAAGCACAAATAATTATTCAACAAATCCAAACCTCTGCACGTTAATTTTTACTTGTATTTGGGCACAAGATTTGACTCCAGGTGGGCTAAATCTGCAAACATTACTCAAAAGAAAAAAGCCTATGGATTTTTATATTTTCATATGTTATACTGTATATGTAACATATAAAAAAATTCCACTGTTAAAAAAAAAAAAAGTCTTTTATACACAATGGTATTATCAACACTACTCGGGAAGTCCCTTAAAGTTCGACAAAATTATTTTTTCCTTTTAGGGCAAGGAGAAAAGTAGTTACTGGCTTCCTTTACTAGAAAAACAGGAAAATGAAGTTTTCAAAACAGCAATAAGATCAAAACCCCTGATCTAATAAGAGTGTATTTATTACATTACTATCAAAACGGGAAGAGATGTTTAGATACTCTTTTCTAACTTCGGTTATAGTCAGGTGTCAGTTAATCTATCTCCTCCTCTTTAAGGAGTGTAACTCACTATACCTTATCTCACGTTGAAAGCCCAGTATTTAAACTGAAAGTAGTGCACAGGTTACTACTACTTTGTACTCAATTTTTCTGCTAATCTTTTCTTATCCAAGTTTCTTCAGTGAATCGTTACATAAACAAATACTTCTCATTAAATTGAAAGTATAAATTCAGCCCAGAAAGTACCAATACAAACAGCCCAAACAGAAGAGCAGCTCTAGCGAATTAAGGCTTTTAGTCTGCTGTTTTAATATTAAAAGTATTAAAAAGAAAGCAGAGGAATAAAAAGCTAGAGACCTATACTAATCACTACTTTCCAATTGAAAAAAATAATAATAAATTGTAAGCTCCACCTGGAAAAAGAATATTTAAAAGCATAATTATGTATTAATTGATTATTTGTGGTAATAAAGTATTTAGTGGAGTAACTATAATGCAAAGGTGAGTTGAAAAACAATTTTGCTCACACTAGAAAATTACGACTTCTTATCAGCATACCCATTGTTTAGGTTTGTGCTAACTGCAAGTGCCAGAAAGCTTTATCTGAACAAGGATTTTCACTAGTTCATCTAATCAAGTAGTAATTATTGGAAAATGCTATTTTGAAGTATAAAAGCAGCACAATCCAGCTGGCATCCCATGGGCCTCTTTCATTGTACAAGATGGCTGTTACGGAGCTAGAAATTTAATGTGGCTTTCACTACTCTAGATCAACGATCAACAGTCCAACCATTGTATTATCTTTCCTCTCCAGCTATAACTTCATTTTAGAAATTATCTTTTCCAGGCAATCTTGCATTATTTTAATCAGCATTCTAATTTATTATGTTACTCTCTGCAACAGTCATTTAAGTGCTAAGATATCTTAAGCTCCATGCCACAGGACAAAGTTCTGCTATTTACATTATTTACTGCTAGGCTGGGTTCTTCCAGTGTCGTGACGCCCTTCTAACAAGTACATTCAGGTTTAATCTTTACACCACACAGGGAGCGTCTTGCATCTTTCCTCTTAACAGAAGCTTTGGGAATCCTACTCTCTAACCAGGGCCTTCAGGTTCTGCTTGCAAACAGAAGAGTTTTGAGGCAGTTTCATGTTTTTCATCTGCTTTTTTTGGTGGGTTTTTTTTTGTTTGTTTGTTTTGGGGTTTGTGGTTTTTTGTCTTGTTTTTAACTCAAACTATAGTCATATACCACTATGCTGTAGCACACACATCAGTTTGAAAACACCAGCTGCACACTTAAGACTTTGTCATCTTCAGTTGTTACCTGCCCCACAAAAAGCACTCTTTTAGGTAAACAATGCACAAGACAAGGAGCTTAACAGGATATTGCATTTTCAGACTAGCTAGGCATTCATACTCTGGAATAGATTATGTGATCAGCTGCAAACTGAAGGTAAGCAAACAAAAACAGGCAGAGTACAGTACCAACCATAAATATGTATTTTGTAGGCAGATACAAAGAAAAAAAGTTTTATTATCAGTTTTACACCATATGTGGGCATATGCTACAACCACAGTTCAGTCAGTTAGTCCCTGATACAGTATAATCCGTTTTCCATTTATGCATATTCAATTGTCCAAATTCACTTTTTACGAAGCATGTGATGAAATAACATAGTAAAATTTGGTAAACACGAAACAAAGTCGACAAAACTTAGTCTACACATCTGCATGTATAAGATGAAAAGGTAATGTTCCAGAAAACACTAACAAGTTTATTATAGACTTTAGAAAATTATATAAACTTTTTTCCATTATGACCGTTTTTTCTCCCCTACATCATCAGCATGCTAGTTGAGTTGGTTTTGTTTTGTTTTTAAAAAAGTTTATCATTATCTTTAAAAGCAAAAAGGTAAACTGCTTGTTCTCCTTCCTCCTATGTACAAAGGACAGCATTCACTGCATCTATGAAGTACCTAAAGGCTGTGAGTCATTTGTTTTGGAAAAAAAGCTCCCAAAGGCTACCAAGCAAGACTGTTGAGATAAAGCCTTTCAAGACTTACATCAGGGTTTCCCAGACACTACGTGTACCAATAAGTGCAGACTAATCATATTTTGTCAGACTGTACACTACTTCTGAATCCATCTACCAGCATGCCAGTAAGGATAACGTAAGCATAAACTATTAGAAGCACATACTGCTCCATGCAGCTCTTCTGCTTCTGCACCCTCACACAAGCTGCTTCAGAAGCACTTCATGGCTTTTTACAAAATTAAAATTAAGACAAATGGACTCATACGAAGCAAAAACAAGCAGGGGGGACTCAAGGATCTGATTGCCAGCAGCGATCGAACAAAGCAGAAAGCTACAGAAAGGCTGTTTCAGACCATAGGAGAAAAGAAGCCCCAGCAAACTGGCTAGCTATCCCGTCAGCACAATCCGCTGAATAATCCAAAGTTCTGGTTTGGTTTAGAAACCAGTTACTTCAGCTTTTATTCCAGCGATCAAAGGCTGCCAGTGACCCAGGCAGACTAATCAAATCCAGGCCTTGTTAAAAACAGTAGTTTGAATGTCAGTAGCTGTTTTCCTTATGGTACTCGGTCACATTAACAGCATCATCTGCATTCAAAGCAGGACACAAAGTTTATTTGAATCTAGATACGGCAACACAGCTCCCTCCACTAGCAGGGACATCAGGCAGTGTTCTTTAATAATTAATATCTGTTAAATTAAGTAGACACACACACATTGATGTTCACAGGAGCAAGAATTCTCAAAAAACAAAACAAAGCCAAAACCACCCAAAACCAAAACAAAACCCCCAAAACTTTCATAGTCACTTTAAAGAAAATATCCAAATGCAAAAATACAATAACAAGCACCAGCAAGCAGTCTTACCTCTTCCTGCCTAACAACGGTCAGAAAAGAAAAGTAGCCAATACATTTTAAGTAAGCATTCAAAGCAACTGGAAAAGTCTGGCCACGGACCAAGTACTATTCATGATTCCTCACCAAACACAGCGTACAGTGGGACCCACTATGAGCACCAGTGTTTTCTTCACCTCAAAAGCTGAAGAAACAGTTAGAAAAGCCTTCACAGGGGTGAAGCAGCCTCCTGAACTACCCAGAACTACTACTGCATCAGGTAAAGACGTTCAGTTTATGGAGCAGACTCATGGAAATACAAATGAAGTCTTTTATATAGCAGCATGAGCCAACAGGTAATACCTTTATACAAAGGTCTGGGGGTTTTTTTGTTTGTTTTTGTTTTGTTTGTGTTTTTTTAAAAAGAATTGTGTATAAAACATGCATAAAACAGAGTTTCTTCACCTCCATTAAGTAACTAGCATTCATACTATAATATCTAGAGATGTTGACACTGGGTTAGCCAAAACAATTCAAACAGAATCATTACTGCCAAGAGCAAGAACTTCCTATTGATAGGCAAATCTACCCCAAAGTATGAAAAACATGCTCATAAAAACCTAGATTCCCAGTTATCTGTGGAATGTAAGATTTAAGCACTTTACAACCTTTTCTGTGACAAATCTGTTGATGAGTAGCTTGTCATGAAACAGTATATGCAGAAAAAAAAAGTTGAACTGCTAGTGGTCATGTGGGAACTCTTGGTAATAATCTGGCTCAAGCACATACAAGACTATATGCAGAGTACCACCTTGCTTCCACAAAGGACAAGAGATCACGTAGAAAACATAGGCACTACCTTTCATCACTACCCAACTTACTCCGGGGTGGGGGGGAAGGGGGGAGACGGGACACCAAAAAACCACTGCACACTAAGTATATGGTTTTATATGGTTTTGAGATCTAAAACATTACCATAAAAATAATTAGTAAAATGGAGGTAGACGTAAAATCTAAAGGATAAGGAAAAATTAACTTCAATTAGCTTTCTAAAAACATGAGCACAAAGGAGTACACTTTTGACTACAGCAGACATACAAATTGGGAAAAGACTTGCGAAGGCAGAATTGTATCCAAAAAGACACGGGGCTTACAAAATACAATCTTACATTGCAAACCATGCAGTGCAGATGAAGAAATCTGGGAATGTACTAACAATATTGTCCATAAACGATTAACAGGAAAATTCCCCTAACAGTAACAGCAATGAAATACTAGGAGAGAGTATTTAGAAATATTGCGAAACTTCAAAGATACTGAAAAAAACCTTAGACAAGTCAAGATTAGTTTATTTGATTCTTGCTTCTCAGCTCAGTATTTTAGGAGCGTCCACGTGCATAGGCAGCCCTTAAGCCTTGCAACCGCCAGAGCAGGCTTCCAGGCAGAAGTTGCAAGCACCCCTTTCCAACACCTCCGCGGGGAGGGACAGAACCCCTTTGCATCGCTGCCTGCGGGGATCCGTACGAGTCAGTGACTTTGCCGCCCCAGCGCACTCGGCTCACAGGTATCTGCTGTGGATGGACCCTGCTACGAAAGAGATGGACGCTGGCTCTACGCAAAGTCAGGTCAGGATCCAGCAGAGTTACTACACGTATTGCAGCACTTAGTAGGTGCTGGTTTTACTGTTTCCAGATCAGCAGGCTGCTCTTTCAGAAGGTACAGAGTAAGAATCAATCAGCCAAATGAATCTGGCTCAGGTGTTCCCAGACCATGGCTCCGGTCCCATGTCTGAGAAACACCCGAGGAGCATGCATAACTTTATTAGCATCTGAAGCTACAGCTCAACTAATCTGCAATTACAGCACCAGCTGGTGGCCCAAAACACTGTGCTGTGTCATTTGAGCCTCTGCACCACAGCCCTTCGTATCTGTGGCAGTAACAAATGCGGATGCCCAGAATATCCCAGCTTCCTTTAACATTTGAGAGACAAAGTTAAATGTAAGAAACAAACCGAGCAAGGATCTAAACACTAACGCTTATGGTAGTAGTTTCGGAAATGGAAAAGTCTTCTCAAAAAAACCACACACTGAATTCAGAATAGCTCATCAACACAAGTGAGACACAGCTTTATATCCTTAGAAGTGTTCTTACTGGTTTTTATCACCCTTCTCCAATTGATTTGTATTTGGCTTATCTGCCCAGGGTAAACAGTCCCTCAAATGCAGTCATGTCTAGAAGTGTTCCTGGTAAATTATAAGGTGGCACCTGATTAATTCTGAGTCCCAAGATAACAAATTAACAGAATGATCTCTTTATGGTTAAAGTAGAATGTTCTGCCTCCTTAGATACGCCTTTCACAAGTTACACCAGAAACTTTCAGGGCTGCTGACAAACCACCAATCTTTCCCCCAAAAAAGAGGGCAGTACTTGCGTAATAATGGTCCTAATTAAGCGTTTCCCATATGCTGATGGAGAGACTAAATTGTATGTTTTCAAGGTCAAAAAGCAGCATTAGTCCTAAAGATTTCAGAAAAGTTATCAGAGACAAATGTTCTTATTCCAAGTTTCAAACATTACATATGGCAGCACATGTAGAGATAACTTCCTTGGGGGGAAGAAACAAAACAGAAATCCTTCCTTTACTTTCAAAGGAGGCATTCACATTACCATTCTGAGAACCAGGAGATACTCCACACGGCACTATAATATAACCTCAGGGATGGCCCTCACAAATGATGGGAGATTGGGAAAAGGAGAAGAGTGAGGATGAATAAGCAACATCAAGTGTTATCTGTCTCCATATATAATTTCTAGAACTCATTAGCCTTTAGCAATAGTTTTCCTTCAAATGAAACAACCAATCCCTAAATAGCCTAGGAACAGACTCTTAGTTGCAGTTCCCAATGATTTTTAATATAGTAAACATGATCATTTTGGTTTTAGTATTACTCTACTTAAGTTTCAGATTATGAAGATGCCTGGTGAAATTCATTCCACTGTGGTTACTCAGATTGTTCCAGCTGATAAGAAAATTCAAGTTTTTCCCCTCAAACAGTCTAAGTCTTTAACTGCTTCTTTTAAAAGTTCCAGAGTATAGATGGTTCCAAAGCTCCTGAGCACATACAGCTTCTCTTCACGTGTAGTACACTGTCAACTTTGCTACCAAAATGCTCAAAACACTCTGCTGTCCTTGAGTTGTTCTAGAAACCCCAGGATGTTAGCCAGCACAAACATCCACAGGCGCCTGGCAACTGCAGCTATGGCAATTTAGTACCTGTTCACCACCTTACCAGAGGATACGCCGCCATCTCTGCAGCAGAGCTGCAGAAGCATACATGCATTAGCTTCTCAGATGCTGCAGTCCATAGTTAAGTCTAATTTAACTTCAGTTATCAATCACTTCAGATGTTCATCCTCCAGCTGCTACTACTGCCATAGCAATGAGTAACAACAAATGCTCGAGCAATCAATCTTATCAATGTCCCTGAGAAACCAGGCACCAGTGCGCCTCTGAAATCCTACAGTATTTGGATAAATTCTAACACCTTGGGACAACTCTGATAATTAGATTCAAACAACTGACCGCTGAAGGTTGAATAACCATTAACTCGCTCTTCCTAAAAAAAAGTCTGTGGTATTTGGTGTTGGTTCTGAAGGCTACTGTTTGCTCTCCAAAGCTCCAGCCACTGTGAATGACCTTTCATGCTAGGTGCACAAATATGTGTAAAGGATGAAAAGGAAATGCAGAACCTTCTCTTCTGCTTTTTGTAATAGATTGGTCTGAATCTGTCTGCAAGAGAACAGAAAAGAAAATTGTGTAGGAAAGTTTGCATAGACATTCTTCGTCCCCAAATCTGGTTGGTGCTATCCATGCTCCCCTTTTGTATATAAAGTCACTTTTTTAGAAATAACGGCTAAGGGAAGCTTAGACAGACTTAAAACTTGCACGTATCAGCAATATTTGCAGTCATCAAGATACATAGAGCATTTTATGTTTTTGAAAGTTTTGACTCTGGCATATATGGAGAGGTTACATTTTTAACAAACTAAATTTAAAAAAACCTGTCATAGGGTACATAAGGTCTGTTTGTGGAATGCCTGCTCAAATTCCTGGTCTGTGCACGTCATTTGACTCAAAGTGCAATCTGAAAGACAACAGGTCCTCGTTTTTCACCTACCAATTTTTAGCTTTAATCAGTGAACACACTGAGTTTGCATGACCATAGCTGTTATGCAAAAATAAATCTTTAAAGAAAGAGAAGTCTCTCTCCATAAACTTTTAGAGGTTCTTCAAATACTTCTTGATTTCACAACAACACTTGTTATTCTAAAGCGGCCTCCAGTCTTAAAAACTATACAACTTTGGCAAGAAAAAAACTGCCTTACAAAGCCCCACATTCTTGATTCTGAGGCCATTTAAAATAGTTTTCCATAAAGTCCTGTATCTTAAAGAGTTGCACCAGTTTGTGATGTCTCTGAAGCTTCTTTATGATCAGAAGCCAAAGCACTGACTTCTATCATTCTACCACATTTCATATAGTTTTAAGGGATGTCTAATTAAATAGTGAGTTATTGCAGAATCCACTTAAACTTTTCCTAACAGCTAGGCTAACCAGCCTGGGTGGGGCAGTGCTTGTGATTGAAAGCTCCCTCCAGACCCCCTCTCCAGTGGATAACAAGCCTGCTAACACCTAGGAACACTTACGAAGAATTTCAATACACCAGCACTTTCTCTAAAGAGAAAGCCATAGCACGAAATTAATATATACTGTAATGACTAGTACTGTAGCCCAGACTTAAGCTTACCTGATGTAGCCTAGATTTAATTCACCCAAAAACATTTAACTAACAGTCCCATCTTTTTATTTTTATTGGAAAATTATTTCTTCTTGCCTAATACTTTTTGTTAGTTTGTTTTCTCTACACCAATGTAGAATCACAACAGCCAAGAAATGCTGTTCTCTGCAAGATTTATGGGGTGACGCCAGCCAGAATCACATCCATCCTTCATCAATATTCAATTTTGGGTACTTCAGTGCTAAAACCGAATCCAGATGATTCCATTATAATAGCAAGTTGCTATAAACAGAATTTAATTACCAATCTGTTGTCACTACAATTTTAGTAGGAATTCTGATTTATTGCATTATTTTTTGTATTTTAATCTAGTTTATGGTATATGTCTGTGAAAACAACTATCAGAACAAACACATTCAGTTACTAAAAAAAACAAACCAAGCAAACCTTGAACAAGAAGTTTGATTTCCCAGGACAAAAAAAGCACATGAAAAAGAAGTTACAGTCAAAACACCTAAGTATACTATAATTTTTGCAGCTAGCGATCTGCAAAAATACTGCAGAGAAACGAAATAGTTAAATGCAACGTTTAGCACCTTAATTACATCAAAGAGATAATTCATTAAGTTCATAACAGTTTTTAAAGGAAGGAAAAGGCAGAGCTTTTATGTATTAAAAAAGTTATCCACCTTAAAATGGAGTTCTACACAAGTTATTTATAAAAGCATCTCGTTGTGGTCAGCATATATTCTCACTAGGTGCTACCTCTTCGTTATTTTAACATACGAGACAAGCAAGGCCTTTTCTGCATCATTCACTGTTCCAAAACATCCAAAAGAACGTAGTTTGGCCTAAATTTAAATTATATAACCACTCTTCTTTCAACGGGAGCTTTACAAGTGTAAATAAAGACAGCTTTTGGTCCTGACATGGAAACATAATTGAATTTTGAATGAACAAGAACACAACTACATTTTCTTACATACAGCTACATTCATTCTTTACAGCTAGCAACTGTCAGACACAAAAAATAAGAATTTTGCTGTAATTCACCTTCCCCGTGTACACTAGGTGTGAACTTTTTAAACAGCATTTCAGATTCCCCAGAACAAAGCAGGAAGAGTTACTCATCAGTTTCTTGCCTGTACTTCAATATTAGACTGTTAACCTCTTCAATACCCAAAGCCCACAAAATTATCACCTTCCATCACTGAAGTACTCCTCCTGTTCACGATAATGGAGGACATGAGAGAAGACAAGCCCAAAACCTTCATTAGAGTCAGATTAAGACTGAAAACATCCAGAAATCTATGTCAAAATTCCCAGAGTAATCCTAACATTCATGATATATAAACTACACCAACCCACAAACACAAGCAGCAAGAATGCAATAACCAGCAGACAACTTAGAAGAGGAGTAATTTCAAGCATTTCACTAGGTTTTAACTGTGGTATTATAGATGGTGGGTTTTTTTTTCCAGGCAATAAATACTTACACTGAAAGCGTCAAGTGTCAAGTAAAACACTTTTATCAAAGTCACACTATATAGAGTGCTGCCACCATAACTATCTTCTGAAGTCACCGTGTTTCCTCCAGTTTGGTTTTGCAACTCTCGTAACGAGGAGAGAGAGGAAAGGAATGTGGAAGAGTCAAATGATACTACTACACCATAAAAATCTGCTGACTTTTCTCCTGACCTACAAGGGATGGTGAACTTAAAGTTTAAAAAGACTTAGTACTAACATTTCTGGATTGCAGGTCTAAACTTGCAAATTTAATATCCCTCTTTATCATAGGATTTCTACTTCAGTTTTCTGTCTTTTGCTGCATACACAGCTACCCAGGGATAGTTTGGTTTTTTTGTTTGTTTTTGTTTTAAAAAAAAAAGGAAGAAAAACAAGCAAAACTACACTGACCTGTAGGATGAGTAATGAACGAGGTACAGCAGGACAGTGACCTGAAGCAATAGCTGCAAGGAAGCCCTGCTCTTGCATACTGTAAATCATACACAGAAGCTGTACAAGTTTCAAGCTCTTCCCTCCAGCTATAAAAATTATGCAACATGTACTGCCTCTCTGCTATGCACACAAAGAATACTTTTATAGAAATGGTTTAATAAAAATACTACAAACTGCTAGAGCAATCACTAAAGTAACCTGTCAAAAAGTTGTCAAAATGTTTAGAAAGATCTTTCCTTACTACTGCAGACCTTTATTTGCTAAGAGGAATAAATTGGAAGGTGCTATTTGGATAGTCAAAACTATTTCATCTGCATATCCACTTAATCCACACCGAGGGAAATTAACAGTGCCCTTTTGGCCTTACAGTAGCACAAGCAACATGACTGCTCCTCCTTTTCATTTCACCTGCAAAGAAATATATTCACTATACTTTACTACATACCATAAAACAGACTGCTTAACAGAAGCAGAACTTACAATGAGGGGGAAAAATGAAGCCAGTTGCCAGATTTGACCTTTTGATTTGACTTAACATCAATCCCTACCACCCTAAAGGTTAAAAAGTTACACACAAAGTCAGTAAATTTCTGGACTTTGTTGCTACAGGAAGTTACGGAGGCAGATAACATCAGCAAGCTAAAAAGGGATTAGAAGAATTCACGGATAACAGGTTCTTAAGAAAAAAAATAAATAAAAGGAATCAACAGGCATGTTCCAAAACACCCCAAATCAGACAATGGATTCTAGGGTGCTGGCAGAGGGGAGGAAAAGGGATCACTAAGTGGCTGCACGTAGCTTCTTCAAAGCAGCTTCTCCTATTGCCACTCTCCAGGACAGAGGATGGGACTAGACCAACCACTGGTCTGCCCCAACAGGACACTTAGCTCGTTTTTAACGCTGCTCTTACACTGAACTCTCTAGTTCACACAAAACATTAACTCTTTCCACAGGCAGGGAATCCTAGGACTCTGAAATTTGCCTTGTTTGACTTATACATCCCATTTTCTTTGTTTTGTTATCAAGGGAATGATATCTAAGATAGGAAGCAAAGTCTTTTAGATTAAGAGTCATTTTCTATTGTTTTAACTCAGAAGGAAGTCCCAGTTTAAATAAACAGCCACACTGCCCAGATATCAACACTGGGGAAATCTTGGCAAGCTCTCTTTTTTTATTCTGACATTAATTTTAGCTATAGCAGCTTCCAAACCTATTTGCATGATTTCATAGGTAATCTATTGTTACACTACTTTTGATACATTCTTATCTAATATTTCATAACAAACCAATCAACCTAAATCAAGTCCCTAAAAGCCTGTTCTCTAGTTATCAGGCAATGTGAGAAAAGCATTGCTACATGCCCCTCTAATAGCATATTATCAGATATAAGAAATTTAAAAAGACAACATGCTGAACTACAATACAGGCTAAGACCGAATTAGAGACAAAGAACAGATCTGTGTGTGCTGCATGATGAAACTGTGAAGCTTTCAGTATCCAAATTTTATGCTGAAGGGAAAAAAAAAAAATAGGGGATGATGATCTCTTCTGCAACAGGCAACAGCAAAGAAGCACGCATATGTGGGTTAGTGACTGTTGTGTTTACAGGCTAGATGTGAACAATGTTGTCCTCATTACTATCACACACACAAACACATAGTGTTTAATCTCCATGACAAGGAATTATCCAGGAAGAGCGTTCATACTTCCAAAGACTAAATCGAATAGGAAAGCTGAACACAGTAAACTTTATAGGCTTCTAGAGATATACTGCCTGCAGTCGTCTTAAGAATTTAAAAGCAAAACCAACCACATAAGTTATGGTCTCCTACATCTCCGCTCCCCCACAGCTACTAAAAGGATGGGAAGTCTGCCAATACTATCACCTTTAACTACTCAAGACCGATACAGCAGTGCAGCAGGTCTGGCTAGACAATGTCAAAAGAGAAAAACAACTCCTGCTCTTGCTTCAGCTGGAGAGCTAACAATAGATGCAGTGCATTCCACGGATCAAATAGAGCTGCAAATAATCCCAGCATTTTTCACCGTGGTCACACGGAGTACACAGGCTATGTCACTGAAGTTCTCCTCAAACAGGAGGAAGTCTTGGAGCTTCTGTAGCCTGCAGCCACTTTGTAAAATGGCTTTTTAAATTATAATCTCTGAAGACGAGTGTAAGCAAAGAGATTCTAAAGTGGATTGAGCTGCCCAAGCCTTGCCTAAACTGTAGATCAAGAAATTCCAAAGCTAGGAAACAAAAGCTCCCATTTTAGACAAGAACCTGTTTTGCAAACAAGACATAACAAAAAATTTTTAAAATGCAAACTAAATTTAGGATTGATAGTTCAGATATAATTTGTCCAGTTAAACCCAATCACAGAAAAAAAATTAAAGCTCTTTGTAAGGGAAAAAAGCATTTTTAAAAATAATTTTAATTGGCATTACAAAAAATAATGTTCAATAATAATAATGTTCAATTAACTTCAAAACTTTTAAGACAAGAACAGCAAAAAAGCAGTTTTAGACCAAAAATATGATTCTGCTTCTAATTTCCACAAAGCTCTCAATGAACTACAATTTTAGCAAGTGCTAGACATCACTAATCAGCATTTACTGAAGTTTAGACAAAGCACAGATCAGATAAGTTTCATAAAAAACACTTATTTTGACTGAGTATAATTAAGTTCCAAAACCCTGAGCTAAGTTATTGATGTTAAAAAAAAAAAAAAAAAACAGAAAACAAAAACAGCTATATGCATTAACACAAGTTTGAAAACTCCACTACCAATCAAGACCTCTTTACCCTATTAAATTTTCTGGCAGCAGCAGCTCCATGACCTCTGGGCTACAAATCCAAGCTGTAAAGATTGCCTTGTGGATGTTCTCCTGATCATCCCACCTACAGGTATCTGTAACCCTACAGTAATCATCTGGAAACTGCACTTGGCAGGTTGAGCTAACAGAAAGACACTGACTGCCAAGTGAACACAGAAAGCGTTTGTTTTGTTAAGAACTCCACCGACAGAGGTTTAAAATGCAAGTATCTATTTCAGATTTTCATTCGTGCCTTTGCTGGCCCCACTAGTTAAGTTGTACAGGTGTGAGTGAAAAGCAGAACTCATTTTTTGAAAGGAACGTGATGCTGCTGCTAAAATGGTTACTTACCTCGCACCTCTGGATTTTACTTAGTACAGTAAGTTAAATTCTTTCTGTACATGCATTTGCTAGAGTTGGCTAAAAAGACTGGACACTCTCCCCACTCCCATTCCCTTTTTGATCTGTCCTTCCCTATTATCTATGAAGCATTTGAAGCCTAACATCCAATAGGGAGAAAAGCGGCATGAAGTTACTCAAACCTACTCAGCAGTGTACAGTACATTAAAGGAACTCCATGAAAAGACCGTAACTACAAATAGTAGCTTGTTGCAACACAAAAGGAAAGCAAAATGAAAAGGTTTCCACATTTTTGAGCTATTTTGCAGACAGAAGTTGTCATACTGACAATTTTTAACAAAAATTCAGCTAGTTTCTACAAGTCGGTAATCCATGATTACCAGTTTAAGAGTTTGTCCCCTAAGCGTACCAACTAGCTACACTGAAAATTAGTATATGATAACACTGCGCAGCAGCATTTCCAGCACTTTCAGGCTGCTATGAAACACAAATAAGCCGCGTACAAAGGCGGTAAACTGCACGTATCTTTTCAGGTAGTATTTTTGCTAGGTGCAGAAACCACAACTACTGCTAATTACATCTCAGCAAAATTAATTCTCACGGTACAAAACAAAACAGCTTCAATTACAGATTTATTTTCAAGTAAAACATTTTGCTCTAAAAACAATTAGCTTGTACTGTAGGAGAAGAATATACTGACTCTAAGTCACAAAATACTCTCTAATGCACTAGATTTCCTTGAAGGTTTTTAAACTATGTAGACTCCTGTTACAACATTCCTCATTCTGATGAAAACCTGGAGTTTCTACTAAAAGTCAGAGCAAGTTCAAGCATTTTAGATTCAGTACAGAACTCGGCTACAATCCACTGCAGCAAACAACAGCTTGGGTCAAACTGAAAGGATTTTAATCAGGGGCATGAGACACACGGGTACCACAGGTAAGGGAATGAAATCCGAAGTGTACTGCAGTTGCGTAACTATAGCAAGACAAGAGTTTATGATAAAAAGAGGGTTACTCCTGCAAAACCAACCTCCTCTCCTCTTTTAGGTTATTATCTGTAGGTTGTAGCCCAACATCTTACCCCACAAACTGTTACGCCCTACTTGGATCCCAGGAGGGTAATTCTTCCCAATGCGATGCCTCAAACGTTACCAGGGAATCTCATACTGCTCTCACTCTTTATGCTTTAGTCTCTTCTCTGTGATACTATTAGTGCTGTAGCAACACATTGCTCCACGCTGCTTTTCACAAAGTGCATGTTTTCAACTGTGTAAAGATTTCCAAGCTTCAGCCACGACAACTGACTTTTTTTTTTAATATATATATACTTTGTGTCTGCATTTACTATGGATTTTTTCCCCATGAGAAAAACCTGAATGTCATAGCTACCAGCCTCAGTTTTCAGAAGACTGCAGTTGTTGGGCTTAGACTGAAGAGATTCCATTCCAAGCTGTATTGTCAACTAGTATGCAGAATGTTAGACCACGGAGGGATGTCCATCAGATTTGCAGAAGCCTGTGGCCCCAGTGGTTACCTCTCACAGCAGATGCAAGGTTCTGAATGGGGAAGGAAGCAAGCTGTCAGGTTTATAAAGATCCTTTGTTTAACTTGAATCCTAAGAAAAACAGCAGCACAAACTATTAGTAAAAACCTGCTAACAGATAACAAGTACAGCTTCAATGTTACTTAAGAATTAATGTCAAGAAAGTTTAATTTCCTCTAGGTCTTCCGGAGCCCTATGCTAATTAGCATAGAGAAGTAGCAGATGCTGTAGTATGACCTGGTTCTTGACAGAATTTACAGGGCATTTTCGTAAGAAAGATACACAACAAAATTACTGTAAGGAGAGCAGAAAGGAGTTTTGAAAACCATATTCAGCTATCGATGCTACACTCAGAGAAAATACATCAAGCGCAGTTTTGCAATGCCTGTGCTGCAGCAGAACCACAAAGAGATGGAAGAGCATGCTTGCTATCACCAGGGAAGGCAGAAGCCCAGAAGATGCAAGCAGAAAGGAGGACAGGGTAAGATTTCTGAACAATACCAGCATACTGGAAAAGTGACTGGAGAAAAAAGTTCAGGTCTACATTTAGATATATTCCAGTGAACAGAGCAGTACCTGACAGACCAGACAATAATCAGCCTTGGCTTCCAAATGATGGAGACCAAGAGGAGAGTAACAACTGGCAGATGGTCTAAAAAACAGCCCACAATGAAAGATTAATGAAATTGGTGATTTTAATCTGGAAAAGACTTAAGACAAACATAAACCCTCACGTACACCAGAGGTAGCTTCAAAGAGGAGAATGAACTGTTCTCTACTGTCCCTGACTGGTGAGTATGGAAGCCTTAATACACAGAAGGAAAGATTTAAATCACATAGTGAGACAAAAACTCCAAAGATAATTCAGAATGGGAGTAAGTTTCCCAATAGAGGTGATACCATCTCAGATTAAAGATACATTTAACTGAGGTGCCCAAACTGCAGTCTACAGACCAGAATCTGCAGGAAAAATGCCTGCCCAGACTGCTCACTGGTATCATTTTTCCCCAGAGCCTTCCAAGATATAGCCAGAGAGCATGTACAGTTATTTTGAAAACCCGTTCCTTGCTGCTCTGAGGGTACCACAACACCTCCCTCCTTAATAACGAGGCTTGCATCTGCCATGTAGCCAAAACACATAAAAGTGAGCCATTCCATCATTCATTATAGAGCAGCTGCACCTCTGAAGATCTAAAAGGGGTCACCTAAGTGGACTGTATCATTATGTAAGACAGGTGAACATTACCTGTCTTTTAGTTATATGGTAAAGGAGAGATCAACATAGACCAAAGCATCTTCAGAAAAAGCCACATGGTCTAACCCACGCAAAACATTGGAACAGTGAGCTAAGTGTCAACATTCTTCCCAGTCCTATCATAAAAACTGATGCATAAACATTGATAGATCTTAGTTTGGTTGAAGTTAGCAACTCTGATTAAGCACAGTATGAGCAGAACACAGATTCCTGGAGTGACAGTCTTCCTCTGGTTAGCACACACTGTTGTAATCAGTTTCCTTCACATGCGTGCTATACCAGCAAGACAAGAACTACCAAGAGTTACACTGATTTTTAGGTTGCACATGCAGTTGAGAATCTAGCTGTTCAAACCCACGCGTATTTCAAATATCATGCCACATCGTGTTTGTCTTATTATTTCGCTTTTTAAAGAACCTGAGAAATTACATTGTAATATGGTTAAAAAAAATAAACTTCAGAGTTAAAAAAAAAAAAGTACAAGAGTTAAGAACGACTAAAAGTTCTAGTTGCTTATATATGAGAGGAAGGAGTGACTTATGGTTGTAAAACCATTAAAAAGTCTTACTTAGTCCTCTCCCCCCTCCCACCTTTTTTCTCAGACTACCTCTGACTTAGGATAGATGGACTGAGGAATAAATGAACAGCTGGTAAGTTTCTTCATTATTCAATGTGTAGCGATGTTTTTTGCACATTAATCAAAACTTGTTCTGAACACCAAATTCAGAAGTTATTCACGGTTTAAGCACAGTGTCATGAAATACAGCATTTGAGAACTTCAAACTTGAAGACACTTCTTTTTAAGAAATTGGCAAAAGTTAGAAATTAAAGGAGAAACAGATGGGAAGTTGTCTCCTCCACTGGAGAGCTGAAGCACAATAACTGGTGTACCAAGTCTCTGTTGTTGATCATTTAATCCAAGATGATCTAGGGCCCTTTGTCTTCAGTGGCCATACAATGTTCTCTGTGCTTTGAAGGATTAAGGTATATGCTGAATAATTTAATATTTTGACAGATCAGGCCGAGAGTCTTAAGTTCGTCAATAAGAATACAAGTCAGGACATAGCTAATGAACATCCCTGACAACTCTGAACAACTGAAGCAGCACAAAAGGACAGAAACTCTTTGAAAAATATAAAGCAGTCAGTTCTTGCGGAAAACACTGAGCTGAGACTACGAAACCGTCTTCTCTTCACGTAGCTCCCTACCTCATTCATTAGAGACCTTCCAACCTCTGCAAGAGAAAGACAACCTAAAACAACAAAAAAGCAGCTTTCAAACCACAACCTAATTCTTTCTGCAAACCAGAATCCAGCCTCTATTGTAGGGGAGGAAAAATAGCATATAATCGTTCGCATGCTTCCACATCCTTTTTACTTAATTCTGCATATAATGTATGCATACATGTATTAATTAATGACCAAGAGCTGGGAGGCTAGTGTGACTGAGCACACATACATAAAGAATGTAGTCATTTCTTTTCAACAGCCAAACAGAACTTTGTACTACTTGTATCAAATCTACAGGATTTGCCTCAATTTAATTTCAATTTGGGGGGAAGATAATGGATATGAAAAGCTGACTGTTTTGTAACAGCCCTATTTAAAGCAGCATAGCACCTGAGCTTCAAAAAAAAAAAAATCAAACCAGTATGCACTAATGTCCTGGTTTGAGGTAAAACAGGACCAATTTTGTTCAGTAACTTTACTTTTTAGCTAGGCCTCTTCTAACTGCTGAAATTAACAGCATACACTGATTACTTTCATCTGGCAACCATTAACATGGAAATGGATTGCTGCTTTACCTGCTGCGTCTTTTTGCTCATTTTTGATTGCTAATCCATTACACTATGAAGCACAACAGTATAAACTCCTCAAAGAAAAAAAAAAAAAGCAAAGAAGAAAAGATTGGAGGAAACAAAAGGAAGAAAATATTTTAAACAGTGTTTGCTCCTAGCTGTTAATTTTTGCTCTCAATCGTTTGCCTCTCCATCCCGAAGTTATACTTGGAAAATTTCTGTGGAAATTTTCTTTAGCCCTGAATGCTGTCAGCAAAATCATAGCTGTTACCAAACTTGAAGGAAAAAGGGTTACATGATAACAGAAATAAAGAGATTACTCCCGCAACATTACAATTGGAATTAGGGTCCAAGTGGAGGGGTAGTTTAGACACCTGAATACAAGAATAAACTGGTTAGTATTTTCAAGCGTTTAACTTTTAAATGCTCTTTGTCCTACAACCAGAGTGTTTTTAGAACATCCATTTTCTACTTTAAGTTCCTTTAAGATTTACCTACGTAGCCTACCACACTACTTGTAACTTACATCTGAAATTTCCCAATTTCCTGGGCATAGTCTAGAATATCTCCATTCTACATATAAAAATAAGTTAATTTCATTAAAGTTACAGATAAAACTGTTAGCTCCACCATTAAATTATGTTCTGCCCCTCTCCTCAAGAAGAGGTGGTTTTACAAATCCCTACTGCTTCCTGTGCCAAAAGATACCATTAAAACAAGTCATCATAGCACTGAAAGCCACAGGCACTATTCTCATTCTCGCCAAACAGTTCTGCAACAGAAGCAAAGACTCAACTTCCCAAAACAGAAAGCAAAAAGCCCCCAAGCATCCCCGTCCATGTCTTTAAATTATTTCTCTGTAACAGAGCTCAGGTTTGGTCTCACCAAATACAGAATGCCAAAAGAATTTTTTTAGGTTTCATCAGGTTCTCTTTGTGTACAGAGAAACGGTTTTTATTGGATCTGCTTGGGAACAGGCATGCAACACTCTGGCATTGAGCTCCGAATTAAGCAACAGACTACAAGAAAGCAAATGGTATTATTAAAGGCTGCTTGCTCCTTTAATGATGCTTTATATATTAGAGGCATCTCCTCGGCAAAATGAGAACAGTACTGAGAGATGTTTCAAATCTTTCCTAACTTCATTTTGACTTCCGCTTTATTAAGCAGCCACACATATAAGTACATGTACAATAATATTTGAAAAGCGGCTACTTGCAAATCTGCTTCAGACTGACAATTTAAAGGTATGTTAGACAATGGCATATTTCAATTCTAAGAGAAGAAATAGTGACAGTATTTGACCTGCTAATTTTAGTATCTAACTTAATTTCAGCTTAGATTTTGTAAGTTGGCTTTCAAAACCCACAACAAAATTCAGAGAACTGCTTAAAATAAGACGGATTATTATATAGGATAAACGTCATAGCACATAAGACAAAATGCATGCATTTTATTCTTAAAAGCACAGTATTAAAAATCTGCAGCTTTCAAGTTTCTGTATTTCAGCCATCTATATGGCATGACAGCCTTTGAAGCAAAGATCAAATTAACATCCTTTTAGCTTTCAAACAGTATTTTTGCTTTCTTTTCCACTATGGAAGTCTAACTAGATTATAAATTAATGCCTTACCAGATGTTGTTATTTGTCCATTCCTTAATTATCAGTTCCAGAGCCACAGAAGGTAATTTTCCCAAACATGCCCTAAACATTTATTCCAGAATCCATCTAGGGCAAATGTAAATAGCTTGGATGCTGAGACTGGTTGGTTTTAGCACTGGGGGGAGTGGGGAGGTAGGGAGGTGAAGTGTCAACATATTCAAATGTCAAACTTAATTTTAATCATTAAAAATTAACTGCATCTTCTTGTTTAAAGATTCATATAGTGCCATCTGCATTAACTTTCTCCGCACCACATTCAAAGGTTTTCAGAATTCATTGCCTAAGATTTTTTTCCACACAAGAAATTTCCCCCTCTTGAAGTGTTAACGTGTTGCTTGGCAATACCATCCCACCTCGGGGAAGATAACCACCACCCCTTTTTGTCTGGTCGGAAGCCTGATTGCGTTGCACAGGTGTCCCATCCATCCGAAAACAAAGAAAGGCTCTGCAAGTACGCTGACGTCACCACAGCTACGGCAAGCACCAGAATAGAAACTCAAATATATACTTCACACTACAGTCCTACAGGAAGTCAGAAACATACCCTCCTGTTAAAGTATAAAACGAACGTGCAGAGATATGTGCCGGGAATACAAATTTAATATATCCTGTACTAAGTGACATTCTGTTTGTTGCATAGCAACAGGAATCCACTGCAGAAAAACAATATGGAACTTTTTTTTTTTCCCCACTTGCCAAGCTACAATTAACCCCAGTCTCCCTGAGACACAGAACATCCACAGCATAAAGATTGCCCTCATCACCAATCTAACCAAAGATGCTATGTTCAACACTCACACTGTTTTACACTAAAATGATTCTGTACATTTAAATGGTTGTAGGGTATTGGTGCTGCTGAGAGAAACTTCATTGCTACAGTGCATGTGGCCAGCAACATTTTAATTCTATAGTAACGTCCAAGAAAAAGTTCTTAGATGCACGAAGTTTCCACTCTTAAGCATGGAAGGCTTTCATCATTTTATATCTGATTTTTGTCATACTATATAAAAAAAAAATAAAGCTCTCAAATGCTAGAAGAAAAGCCTATGGCTTTACTTCTAAATAGTTTTGCTTTTTGTTTGTTTTGTGTGTGTTTGTTTGGGGGGATGGTTTTGTTTTATAAAAAAATAAAAGTGAGCATCAAGCCAAACTACTTTGACTTCAAGATCTGTTATGAATTTTGAAGCTAAACTATATGCGGACATCTAAATTGTGGGTTTTTTCACGGGAGAGAGAGTTTTTTGTAAGACAGTATGAATTACATAGAATTTCTCCCCCTTTCCCAAAGAACAGGAAAATTATGATCACTCAGCTGGCTGGGAAATTGATTCATGGATACATCATAAGGTATATGAAAGGATGCAACACCAAATTGGGGAGATTCCTCTCTCAGATTTTTGTTTGTTTGTTTGTTTTGTTTGTTTTTTTGTTTGTTTTTTTTTAAACACCCTCCCCAGTCCCAGACAAGATCTTGGTAAGCTCCCTAAGAGTTACAACCAAAATACCGGATGACGGGGTTTTGGGGTGAGTTTGCTCCCTACACCCACCCCAACTGCAGACACACTTGAATACAGGGAGCTCAGTTCAATTCAGAAGGAAAAAATGCAAGATTTCAAATATACAGATGTTGAATACAGAGACTGCCACTATATAAATCTCCAAACCTGAAAGCATTCCTAAGAGTAACACTAACAGCTCAGTCTTCATCCTAACATCACTTACGAAATATGTGCAATTTACTCAGAAGAACAAGTTAAGGAAAAAAGTTATGAAGGCCTTACTATACAAGGCCTAGATAATGTAAAACATACCATTAACGAACAAGCTTAGAAACACTTCACAATTCATAACAGCTAAGGATTTCTCATACCATACAGTCACATTTCTCACTCTTTATTCACAACTAGGGAGCCACAGAACAGACCAGACAGAAACCAGAGGCCTGATCGTAGGTGAAGATTGTGCATCAAATACTGAGAATCCTGAACAAGTGAACACCTAAGGTTAACAGTAGGTATCGGGAACAGTGTTTTCTTTTTATTGTTGGGGCAGGGAAGAGTGCAAGAGGAGAGGTTGCTTGTTTTGCATCCATCTGCCCTAAGAAAAAGATACACATGAATTGAAGGCAAGATATTCAGAGTATTCAGAACTGGCTTAACTGTACACTCTTCTATCCTGTGATGACTAACTAGGGGCTTCAACAGGGAAAAAATAAAATCCTACTATTAAGTATTATTAAGCATTAGTCACGTCTAAAGATGCAACCCTTGCAATGCAATCCACTAGTATCTGTATCTTACAGATTTACTATACACAAGTCACACTAGTGACCAAGACCACCTCTCCACAAAAATAACAGATGGGCTCCTCAAACAAGGCACTTAAAGCATTTTTTGCCAGTGATTCCCAGTAGTCAGATACTTCAAAGGAAAATACACCTTCACACTTTACACAGGAACAGTAACATTTGAGAAGTATTATCACAGTTCTACTTTTTGACATTTTTTTCTGCAACGCGATCACCATTTCCTTTATGCAGACGTCACATCTGCAGAGTAATGCAAAACCAAATAGCAATGTAAGTAGCATCCTACAGCTGTTTACCTGTTTCCAAGCACCTAATTCCTTATTCTTTGAAATAATAATTATACCAAATATTGCTACTAGGTCAGACATCAAAACTATGAGCTACCTATAAAAAATAAAACACACAACAACATTTACCTGTATCTGCAATGTGCCTGCAACAATCCACACAGTACAAAATCTCCACATGGTGTCTCCAAAGAATTGAATAACTTTCTCAGGAACTCAGCACTGGAATGTCTGAAAGCTTGCCCGTGTCCTGTTCCCCACCACTGCAGCAGTTGATCTAATAAAAGATATTGCCTCTCCTTATAAAACCTTTGTCTTGTTTATATCCTTAGAGCAACACAGCTACAGCAACAGTATGCATAACCTGCAAGACAACCTTTGTGTTTATCTTACTGCCATCCGCTCATGGATTCAGTTACTGTTGGAAACAGTGGCAATTGCAGGAACATAGAACTGTTCTATGAGTGAATAAGAAATATACAGCAAATAAAAAAAAATATACAGCAATACCCATTGGTTTTAAAGTTGCCTTCACAGTATGCCAAACCAAGAAGGCTGAGATGCACTATTCTTCCAAACTTTATGAAAAGACCACTCTAAGATACTGCCAAAATACAAAATGAAGTCCCTGAACCCAGGAGTCCAGATCTCTTCACCTCACAACTTAGCTGTAAGGTCAGACGTGAAGTTCGGCAATAATAATTTTAAGAATAATTAATATATGATGCAGTTAACTGAGCTGATCACTAAACTAAAAGCTATTAGACTCATCACACCATACTGTGGAAACTAGAACAATGGTACTACCACAATCCTTAAGATTACAGCACAAGGTCTTTAGAGTGCAAAATTTGTTTAATTCACTTGCAAAGCATTTGATGCTTTGGTCTTCTCCCTCAATCTCACATCAAAATTTTCATCTGAAAGCCACTACTACACTTCCACTTAGTAGCTAAAAACCCAAAGATACCACTGAAATGCTAGGAAACCTCATTCTCAATTGCTCTCCACAACATGTTACGCTGGAGAAGCAGCTGAAGTACTGGATTCAACTTCTGCTTAAGTTTATTAGCAATAACTTACTACTCCAGTGCTCTAGCCATTCATCTACTCTTCCTTCTACTCTTGATTAGATATGGACTCCCCGCTAGGTTTCCAATATTAACCCATCTCCTCAGCCTTCTCTTTGTCAGAACACTGAACTGGACAGGTATTGCACATCTTTGCTCACCCCTCAAACAGCAGGCTCTAACCAAGAGGAAAGCAGTGACTAACATACACGGTGACTACTGTCTCCATACTCCGTTTCAGACCAGATGGTTCATATCTGACTAGTAAGGCACTTCTGTGTTTAAAACATGTTTATTGCATATACATACACACACTGAATGGAGATACAAAGCATCAGCTACTTCCTGCACCATCCTCCTGGCTCTACTCACACCGAAGTGATTGAACTAAATACGCTAGTGTATAACAATAAATTAAAATACAATAGCAGCTTCTTGAGTTCTGAGTATATTCAGACTTCTATCAAAGTAGGGATATTCTGAACTAGAGAAAAAGTACCTCTAAACCTATTTTAAAAAAAAAAAGTCAGTATTTTTGCTAGAGTAGTACATAATGACAACCAAACCATGTCTGCTCTTAAGTTCAGTGATTAGACTTACACATACAAAGGCTGCGCTTCAGCACTGATCATTTTCATAACAGTGCTGTCATTCACTACTTTGATTTATTATCTCTGCTGTAATTAGGTTCATTTGGATTAGGTTTCACTCGTTTGTCAGTCTGACCACACCATCTACTTCAGACAATAGATAACAATGTTTATTCTGAAGTTTTAAAGTCCATTTAACTTAATCCACAGTAGCCCATTGCAGTTTTCTAAAAACGGGCTTTGTAAATGCATTCAAGAACCCAGTACAAGTTTTCTAGTAAAGCTTCACTACTTTCAATTTTAAGAACAAATCCAACAAGTTTAAAAAAAAAAAAAAAAGAAAAAATCTGTTCCATTAACTTAGACTGGGTACTTTTACAGAAGAGCCAGCATTGTTTAACGGACTAAGGTTTGCCAAAAGGATCATATACTTTCCTCAAATATCAACAGGAGTTCAACACAGGAGAGGAAATAAAAGAGGAACACATCACTATGCACTGTTTATAAAAGACTCCAAGCTTCTAAAAGAAAGCAAAGAAGGGAAAAGATTTTTATAGAACAGGAAAATATACAGAGAAAACAAGTTTTCAAAACAAGCAGCAGTGTACATTGTTCATTGTAACACATTATTGACATGAACTTCTACAGTACCTAGAAAAGCAAAATTCTTGCTAGCCTAGAGTTGGAAGCTTTGTACCTGAAAAACACTTTTAACAAAAGCTATTTCAAGAGCTAGCGATTTTAAGCAGCAACACTACCAGGTTCAAGGCCCAGATTTACTCAGAGCATATACTTAAGTCAGATTTGCAAAGCCAACGAGAAATCTGAATGGAACCTAAAAATACCAACCAACTCTTTCCACCAATGCCAGTAAAAATACCACTGATACAGCAGCATTCAAAGTTTTGTTGGAAATACATGAACTACAACAGAATCCTAATCACCTTCCCATTTAGTATTTGTATTTTCAATCCCATACAATAAGAAAAAATGCAACTTCAATGGATGTCTCCACAAAATATACAATTCTAGCAGATACGGTCACATATGAAGATGTATACAGGTCTATACAACTGGAATATAAAAGCATTTGCCAGTATCCAGACGAGACCACAACAAAACATTCCCTTAACTACATGCCCTTCAAAGTGTTTCAGTTAAAAATCTGGTATCACTGTACAGTAACCTGCAATAAAGTCAGAGCAGTTAGTGGCTAAAAAAATTTTAAGTATTAAACTATATTTTAGGAAGTTGCTTTAAGGAGAATGGCACATACATAGAAATTAATGATTTCCTCTAGAAAGAAAATTAAAATAGTTCTCTAGTTGCCATAAAACTGCAACTAAGTCATAATAGAGGCTTTAGCCCTCTTTCTTTTACTATTCTGCTAAATTCCAAGTTTCAAAACTTTTTCTTTTTTTAAACTAGGTGGCTAGCATGCTCCGAACACACAACAACCTCACCTTCTTTACTCAGTAAGTATAGATTACTTTGCAACCTGATTCAAGAACCTGAAAAGAAGTTTCAAATTTGTGAAGAATAACAAAAAAATGCTAGAACATTTGAAACAGTATCCTTCCAATCTTATTTGTGCTGCAAACTAGGAGTTCAGAGAGTTATTTCTGGCAACACACCAGTCCAGCAAAGTAGCATTTTTGTACCACCCTCTGGAGTGCAATCAGTTTCCACTTCTCTGCTCCATACTTCACCGGGTGTCAGCACCTTTCTTTACCATAATTTAAAAAAACAAAAAAAGAAAAAGGAAAAAAAAAACCCCACCACAACACTTAGTAGAGAAGCACACTAGTTTTGGACTAAAGTGAAACAGTTTTTACTATTCTTCCTTTATACAAGCCAGCTTTGCCTGGAGAATTTTTAATACGTGAAACCAAGAACAGATTTTTTTTTTTCTTGAATATTGATCATGTTTTCTTTTAATGAACGCTGTCTAAAGATTACTCATGGAGAGCAAGACAATCTTACTTCAACTCCTCGTATTAACTTGTGCATTGATTTCCAAAACATGTGCTTATTACTAGCAGTTGAACTGGAAATACTAATCCAAAGTAG
The DNA here is from genome assembly GCA_008921705.1 of Burhinus oedicnemus. Taxonomy (NCBI): domain Eukaryota; kingdom Metazoa; phylum Chordata; class Aves; order Charadriiformes; family Burhinidae; genus Burhinus; species Burhinus oedicnemus. Next base: position 5,656,913 of record VFFE01007703.1, read on the forward strand.
GTTGACAATTCATCTCACATCACATTAAACAGTCCCGTGTTCTCCACCAGGCTCTCGCTAGCATTTGGGCAGTAAACACAGAAAAATGCCACGTTACCTCCCAAGGAACAGTTCCATAAGCTGCCCACAAGTGTCTACAAAACTCTTAACATTAGGAGCAGCACATGCATAAACACTGTCAAAAGGTGGTAAACATGATTTTCACATTTTTGGGAACTTTTTGAACATTAGTCATGAAACAGCTACAGTAAAGGAGACTTGTAATAAGTCATAGCAGGGGAGAGGCTTACCAATTATTAGAACAATTAATTTTGAATACCTGAAATAAAACTCAACATTTTCCTCTAAAACCTGTATTGCACAGAGCATTTTAAAATGAGGCAAAACTACTTCCAACTCTGTTACTTAGATATATGGGTTTATTTCTTACATTGGAAAATTTGAAAGTTAAAATAAGGTAGTGCAGCCATTTCTAAAAGGGAAAAAAGATTCTGTATGTTATTAAAGAAAAAAAGCTATATACAAACCTCATTCTTTTCCAGGTTTGTGACAACACGTAGGAAGTTAGGGCAGGGGAGGGACAGTAGGGACACAACACCGACTTTTCATCTGGCAGGTTTAAATACTGACAGATAAAGAAGTGGTTTTGCTCCCATATTAATCCCAGGAGAGGTGCCAACAGCCCAAGAACACAAGGTAGTTTTATACAATTCACAAGGACTGGCAGGGAAAGGCAGGGGCGGGGTGGCGTGGGGGAGTGAGGTAGGCACCACCAAAAATTACTTAAATATATTGAAGCTGTTCAACAAGGCTTGTGTGACTTCTGTCTCTGTTACATTCATTTTTAGCTACTACTAAAAGTCTAATTTTTTGAATGAAACACAAAAAGCACGTATCTTCTGCTTTCTCTCAACACTACAGCACTCTTAAGACCTAAACATGTCTGGATGTTTAGAGAGCTGGCACATGTATTTCTACACCGCTGAGCGGAAGCAGGCATGAACTGTCAAGAGCAATTCTAGATGAAAGGTCAACGTAAAGAAGGGAATAATATCTGTTTCACAAAATACATTTGCTCTCTAGTAATGAAAGCAAATGACTCTATCCAGTGGTTCAATAACCTACTTCTATAAAAGTTCTGCGTGAAATGCACTGGCATGGCAAGAAGCAGTCCTCATTACGAAGTATTTCCAATCACATGCCTAAGGCAGAGCCGAGATACGTCACTTAGGGCATAATGGCACTAGCAAAGCATCCACTGAAACAGGTGCGGGAAGAATAATTCCTCTCCTTTTTATGGAAGCGTAGAAAAAAGACTTTCACGCTGTAGTAGTCTGAAGTAGGACGCTAACTAACTTGGTCTTGTTTTCTGACCTCCAACAACAAACAACATGAAGTCCTGAATCAGAGTCAAGAAAAAACTTGTACATACCCTTCCAGAGAGCATTCCTGAATTATACACCCTCCCAGACTGTTTCTAATTTTTAGAGGCTGACAACATAATTGCTAACAGGGTCATAAATAGCTTTTTCTAAAAAATTTGTATTCCAATTCCCGCACCTCCATTCACACAGTAATCTTTTAAAGACTTATACTTTTACTATCACAATAATTGACTAAACTATCCAGAGACCTTGAGGGCAAAACAGTTGTCAGATTCCATACCAGGTGGGCAGAAACAACTCATCCAAAAATTACTTGCAACTGTCACAAATAAAGCACTAGCTAAAGACCGCACTTCTATCAGACAGATGACTCAGTCCATCTGCTAGTTTACTTAAGAACAAGGAAAGTAACCTGAATTCTTGTATCCACCTGAAAAAAAAACCCTGCCTACACCACCAATTTTACTCCTGAGATGTGAGCAATTTTAGGAACTGTATTGGTTGCAGTTATGCGTATCCAGTCTAATTTAACTGCCTGCTTGCACTTCCAACATTTTGTCAAATATTTCTCAACTAAATTAAGCTTTCTTCTTCAAATATGCTATTCGTTCAAGTACTAAAACTAAAATAAAGGCACAATTCCAAAGTGTTACCCTACGTACTGATGTACACGATATCTTAATGCCACCACTGAAATTAATGGCTTTGCTACTCTGGTATTCTACTGCCTTCAATAACCGCGGTTATTGCAGTAGACTGAACTATACTACTGTCACTAATAATACAATGCTCTTGTATACCCACTTTGCTGGAAACCCTAGGAAACGTGTGTGGGTTCCGTCAAGAATTCCTAGTCCTAATGATGGTACATGCTTTGTTACTTCTGCCGTGGGCTTTCACTCATGTATTAAAGACGTAAAAAAAAAAGCGAGTATGGTATTGGATATCTTAGCACAACATTTAAAATATAATGAAGACTTACTAACCCAGGGACAAAGTACACTGACTTTTAAATGATAACATGAATTACATTCTAAAGCAATATAATTGAGCAGAGAGGCTGCTGAATGAAAGTAGAAATTTTAATATAGTTTAGAGACCACAAATTTAGCTATCTCTTTATCTTGAAAACACAAGTGAGGATATGACATGATTTTCTAAAAAAGCAAAATCTAGAATAATTTAGCCGCTTGCCCTATCTAAACACAGAATGAACATTCAACACATATGATATGCATAGTAGCCCATCATAAACACAAATGAATAGACTGGGCTCTGGAAATACCAGATTTCAAAATTCTAAAAAAATACTGTTTCTTTCCCAGTTCCTGCAACTTGGGTAATGAAACCAGACTAAGCAGTCTGCTTTCTGACTAGCACACTAATGAAAAACAATTCTTTCCCACACAAAGAAATGGATGTAGTAATCCCAAGAGAAGGCTGTACAGTTTGATTAAAAAAAAGTATCTTGGAAAGCTCATTTATTTTTGTTGGAGTTAGCATACAAAATGAGCTAGATAAAAAAAAAAAAAATTAAGAGAAGTCAGTTAACCTTCACTGTAGAATCCCAACTCTCGCAGTAGAGTTATGTTTATCAGCTTCCGTAATACAGATTTCAACATATGCTCCAATAAAAGTCTGTTCACACATGTTCTTCTTGTACAAACACGATGGGAAGTTATGCTACTACTAGAACCGGGGCACCAAATTGTGCTGTTACCTAGATCTTAACTACTTTCCCCCCACCACCACGTTCCAGTCGACTAGTAAATGGAAACCTCACTGAATATGCCTATTCCTGGATACCTATTAGGAGGTAAGTGCACTCAGGAAACTACATTAAGAGCAGTACTTCGTCAGCTAACCACAGTACAATAAGAGCAACAGGTGTTCATGGGAATCAACTGTTTACCTAAAGTGGGGGAGAGGGATACACACAAGCCCTATTCAAGCTGGCTCCCGAACCAAGTAACTTCATACTTAGGCTAGACCATTTAACGGGGATATTTAATATTCAAAGTTTATCAGCAACCTAAAACTCCTACCAGATGCTACTCAAATTACATATAATTTTAACTCGAATACAAAACAGACTTCTGCAAGAATTAATTCTTGTGTACCGCTGATGTTTGCGTCTTACTGAATTGCTGATCATTTTATAGTATGAAGATGCTTTTTACAATGATGTTTAGTTTTACTTGACATTAAGGAAAACCAGTTCACTCTTCAGTAATTGACCAGCTAACTACCCAGGCGAGATGTGAGATCTTAACAGGAAATCAACAGAATTATTTCAGGCTTGTGATGGCTGAAGAATAGGCTCTCGCACAAGTAAGTGCCAAAGGACAGAACAGAAACTGAGGGCTTGTTGGTTGGTTTTTTGGTTGTTTGGAGGGGGTTTTGTTGTTGTTTTTTTGGTTTGGTGTTTTGTTGTTGGGTTTTTTTTCCACAGCTCATCTCAGAATGACTTCTTGTATTTCTTTCTTTTTGTATTCTTTGGATCTCCAACTGCATACTTACCTGCTGAACAGCAACAGCAGAATGCAGTTTATGCATTCCAGGAGACCACCAATATCATGTTAAAAGTATGTTTTTAGTATTAACTGCTAAGATTTAACACCACCTGCAAGTAGAGGAGCTATGCATGAAACGCTGGTCACTTGTCCCATCCACCTTGCCGCTCCTCCCCCGTCACAACTTGCCTTGACCAGCAAATACACATCAGAAGATGTTGCCCGAACAAAATGCAGCATGCAGATACTGTTTAAACATGTTTCAGAAATATACCGTCAATCCTAGTCTAAACAAGTCCAAAGAGAGAGCTTGCAGTGAAAGCTTTCCATTGTACTGGAGTTGGACCAATTAAACAAAACTGAGTCAATTTAATAGTGCTTCTATAGAGAGAAAATACTTCTTTAACCACATCATTTTCTTAGCCCGTGTAGTTTAATTGGTACAGTTCGCTTCTTTTTTCAAAAGGCTTGGAACCGAGAGTTCTCAAAGTCAGACTTCTTTGAAACACCCGACGACCACTCAGTGACCATCCAACTTGCAAATACGTTTCGCTCTTACCAGCTTAATGTTCTGCACTCACGAGAGCAGGTAGAAAGTTTCAGATCTATAATATATTCATTTGCCTATATTTACTAACTGCTTCAAGTCAACTGTTCAAACGTCTAAATAAGCAACCTAAGGGTAGGTTCAACCTAGACACTTTCCTGTTACGCTGGTTAAGAGAAATATTTGCGCTCCCTCCAAGCTGGCAGAAGTCCTAGCACACATACAGTTACATCAGCGAAGGAGCAGTCTTGCTGGTATAGCTTACTTCGCCTAGCATCACCCGCACAACTAAAGTACTTTTTGCCAATACGAAAACTAAATTTACGCAGGGCTTCTCAAAATATTTATGCCAACTTTTGCTAGATTAACAGCACTCATTGTGTTAAAGACTGTCAAGATAATAAAAAAAACCCCTCTGTTTAAAGGATCTGGATATGTAAAACCCCTAAGTTTTGTAAGTCGTAACTTTTAATTTGCAGGGCATCTGACTTCTACATAAGCAACATGAGTAAGTGAAAATAAATTATCACAAGACAAAACAAAGCTTAAAATAACATAGGACATAAATACCTACAGTTAACAAAGAAAACTAGAGGTAAATACAGAACACAATTCTAAACAAAACAGCAGGGAGATTGTTCCCATGCTTCCTGCTGCAATGCTGCCCTTTCCATTGAAGGTGTAAACACACCGGGAGGGGGGGAAGTTCAAAAAAACGTAATTAGGATTTTACTGCAATTTACAGAGAATTCTAATGGCTCATCAGTTTTATGCAGCAGAGGAATTTGCTGGTTTTCATCATACAAATCTTGCCGAGCTATATTCCAAAGGACCTCACGACTTACGGTCATCTTTAAGACAAAGAAGGTTCAAATCCAACTGCAAGCCAGGCAATATCTGCCGGGGGAAGGGGGCGGGGGGGGCAGAAGGAAGCGGAGTAACTCGGTTCCCCAGTGGTTTCACCGAGGGACGGGCCTACAGGGAGCACAACGTCCCCAGCAGCCAGACCAGCGCTCGGGCTGCCGAGCCGCATTTCTCACCGGGTCCTGCACCAATCCAGAAAGAAGATTATGGAAACAGAACAGGCGCTAAAAAGAGCGGGGGGGGGACGGACGGTGGGGGACGGGCCAGGCAGGCAGAAAATCGCCTTCAAATGAATGAGCCGGCGGGGAGCGGGAGTCCCCGGCGGGAAGGCAGGCAGGCACCCACCGCCCTCCTCCTCCTCCTC
>VFFE01007703.1:5662605-5715925 GCA_008921705.1 Burhinus oedicnemus
GGACGGACGGACGGACCGACCGTCCTCAGGTGAGGCGGCGGCTCCCCGGGAGACGCGCCTCCGCCCGTCCTCGGTCGCCGGCGGCAGCTCCTTCCCCAGCGGCCCCGGGCCGTTGTCCGGCGGGGCCGGGGCAGGGCACGTTGTCCCTCGGGCCGGGGGAGGCGCCCGGAGCGGCGGGCCTCCCGGAGAGCCGCGTCCCGGCCGGCGGAGCTCGGCGCCTCTCGGGGCTCCGGGCTGGCCCAGGCCGGTTGCCGAACACCTCCATCGAGCAGACCCTTCCCCTCCCTCACCCCGGCCCCGCGGCGGGGTCTGCCCGCCCCAATCCCCGGTGTCGCGGTGACACCGGAGCCCGTCCCTGTGTGGGAAAGCGCAGGCAGAACCCTCGCAGCCCGCGGCGGGAGCCCGGCAGGTAAATGACCCTGGGTTTGTGAGGCTCTTCCCGTGGCCTCTCTGCCCCCTCGGATGCCTGTGGCCTAAGACACGTTTTCGGCAACACAGGAATGTTATTTCTGTGCTAAATACAGATTTACGCGTTGTTTTCTGTCCTCCCAGCGGATCCAGCACACGGAACGCGTAACTTTCACCCAGCTGGTGTTCAGCTCGTTTCTGTCGAGCACGGAAACCCCATTCTCTTTCGTCTCCGGTAGCAGAAGTGATGAGCAAGTGTCTTCGCAATTTCCAATGACGTTAGGGCATCCTAGTGCTTTTGCATCTCTGACTGCACTTTCCCTCTAACAAATACCAGTGTTTTCTAGGGTTTAGTTATTAAAAATGTATTGCACGTGAGAAATAAATGTATATATATCTTCTTTATAGATTTCTAGACTTTCAGATATAAAAAGGTAAAGAATTTTAGAAAAAAAAATATCTTTATCTATTTCTGATCTAGGCTTCACACATTTAACTTTTTTTACCGTGAATCCCAGTTATTTGACACTATGCGTGCAACCTCTTCCTCGATCAGCGTGCTGTCTGAGGCAGGGGCATCCGCTGTCAATTGACGGTGTCAGTAACACAGTAAGAGAGGAGCCAGTCAATGAAAAAAATGGTCAATTGCTAGAAAATACTAATTCAGGAAAAAGGACAGGCTCTGAAACTGAAGCTAATGAATAACAGTTTAGTAAGAAAATTAGCATGTTTTTACTGGCATAGGGATGATGTCAATGAAAATGTTGCAGTAGAGGTGAATCACAAAATCCAGATGAGTAATCAGAAGAAAAGCAGCACCATACTCTTAAAAATTAAGTGGGTACGTTTGACAACAATGTAAACACAGTCTGAAAAAGGGAACACAATTGAATCTGGTAAATAAATTTACCTTAATTGCTTCCAGCAAATACTGAGGACTCTAATGACTAACAGTGGACCTCAGTTCTTAAGAAATCATGAATTTTCTAAGATCTGGGCTTCCTATCAGCAGCCAAATATAAATGTTAAGATCTGTATCTGATATATCTATGTATCTATCTATATATATATATCTAATGGGCTTCAGCAGATACATCAGTAGAAGGAATGGCAGAGACAGTTGGAAGAAAAAGGATTTTGTTCTAAGATCCCAGTTGTTCTATAGCAGAAAAAATCAGGATCATAATGTGACTGTTCTGATACAACGCGTCATATTAGTCAAATCTAAAAGAAGTTTGTCTGTGACAGATATATAAAAACCACTGAAAGTATGCCTGGGCTACAAGTCTGCCTGAGAGGGAATGAAAATAGCCAGAAGCGGTTACTCCCGCAAAATAACTATTATTGTTATTTGTGTTATATTACTTGGTGTTCTTAGCCAAATCAGATACGGTCATAGCTGGATTTCTCAAGACATACTCTGTGGTATAATAGAATCTGTAAAAATGCCAGACGAATCATTTTGCATGCTGGCATCGCAGATGTCACCAAGTGCAAAGTCATTCTGGACGCTAACTTAGTCAAAAATCCCATTGAATTAATCTGTAACAAAATACTAAATGGGCAGTAACTCGTATTAGCAGTTATATGAGAAGGAGGGGAGCCAAAATGATGTAGGGCAGACATCAATTATAAATGTTGAGTGCCTTTTTCTTTCCAGGTCAATTTAGCGATGTTATAGTCAAGAAATTAGTCTAGCAGAAGAATGAGTTAGTGTCATGTACATGTTTATGATACTGAATTATGCATTGAGAAATCTGTAATCTCTTGTAGTGGGCCCGCATGTTCTCAAGCTGTAATCATTCGATGCGTCCAAGTCACTTTGTGCGACTTGGCCGTTATCTTTCTCGTTGATGGGATCCTCCAGCAGCACAGCATGGGTGTTAATGCCCTCCGCATCGCCTCCCACCACTCTCCCTTCTTCTGGCAATGACAAAAACAACGTGGCAGAAAGCCACATTGTCACCGGTGGTGTCACGCCAACAACCTGAGGCCCCTGACAACTTACAAGGCAGAGCCACGTAATGGCTCTTCTAATCTGTGTCCAAGGACAGTTTGTGCCCTACTTCCTCCGGATCCAAGCAGCTCAGAATACCCCAAAGCCACTTCGCATCCCTCCCTCAGGCATTTTCTGCTGCTCAGCTGCAACCGAGGACTGGAATTCAGATGTTTCCAAAGGCTAAGCCAGCTCAGGTTGAGCGGTATGGTGTGCCTCCTAACCGAACAACCCGACTAATGAAGGCTTTTTGAATGCTACAGAAATGGCTCACCCAGGCATAAACCAGAAGAGAATGTGTTTCTGTTTAGTATCAGCCAGATGCAAGAGGCTTGGCAGGCTGCTCTTGAGCAAACCCAGCCGAGTCCGTCGCATCTCATCACCATGGATCACCCTTAATACAGCATCGTGAGGAGGATGCATGACTAATGTTCTGGAGACATTCGGGGAATCCAAAAGCTTCAAAAAGCGGAGTAATCCTTCCTCTCACAGTGAGGTTTCCCCCATCTTCTCTGAAACAATCTACCGCTTTGCAGTCTTTGTTTCTTTGGGAAGTCTGTTTGTAGTTAAGAGGAAAAAGTAGCTGAGATCTTCATATGTCTTACTACAGCCAGTGTCCTAGGACAGCAGCGCTTCTGCAAGACCACTTTGGCCCTCTTTGATGATCTGTAAATAGCTTGATGCAGGATACACAGTCAGAGAGGTTTCTGGACTGGGGGGAAGTGGTTTTTTCTGGTGGTTTTGGTTTTTTGAAGGTTATTGTTCTTTTTGCTTAATGTGTCTAGAGTTTGGTTTTCTAATATGTAGGAAGAGATTTTTTATTTTACTTGTTTGGATTAGTTTCCATAGAACTAGTATAGAAAGAAAATGCAATTTACTATATAATAGAAGCGAGAGAATTGCAACAACAAAGCATGAGCTTTCTCTCTGGCGACAGCGAAGGGCTTTCCAAAAATGGTGGACTAAAAGAAAATGGCTCTGACAGTGTGCTCCTGTTAGCATCTAAGATTATCAAAACAGAAGTGAATTAAGTAATTTAATATATTATTCTCATCACTGATTATGTTAATCTAATTTATAAATACATCTTTTGCTCTGGACCAGACACAGAGCTGATGCCTGAGCCAATTCCGTGAGGTCATGGTTAGCTGAACACGATGAGGATCAGACTACTATATAGATAGTTAAAATATACTGGCTAGTGTAATTCTTCCTGTCCTCTTCTTTCTTTCCCTCACCCTCGAGTCATTTTCAATTTCAGGTTGCCATGAGTCAGCCGACTGCTGAAGTGTTGCATAGCAGACCATTAAAGGAAAAGCTTTCAACCAAAAACTCTTTAGCTTTATTTTATTTATGAAATTATGCAGTATTTCTCAACCATCTTCTGGGGGAGGGGGACTAAACGATCTCTAAAATTCTTTAAGAATGCTAAAATAAACAATTATTGGCATGACTCAGCAGATAACAACAGCAATAGCCAGCAAGGTCTTTTCTAAATGGAATAATATTTTTGTTTTGTTGTAAAAAAGGCAAAACAACATCACCAGAAAAGGAAGCAAATCTTTTGCTATCAAACACAGACCTTTGACTCCTGAACGTGAGGCTCGGTCTTCCTACCAGCATACCCTGCTCCTTGTTACACAAGTAAACGATTCATAGATCTTCCATCGAGCACCTCTGAAGAGGAATGAAAACAACAGCTGAAGCTTTGTGCTGTGCGTCTTTCCACCAAGGTTCCTAATAGTGCCCCTCGTACTGTCAAACAGCGTCAGCAGATCTAACCACAGGCCTCTGTAGAGCTGAGTCTGGAGTATGGCATGTGTCTTTCAGACTGTTCTCAGTAGACCCAAATACTTAAGTGAAAATTCCTTGAATAGAAAGGGCTTGTTTTTTCCCCCTAGGTTTATCATGAAAAGAATTTGTATTGTGCTGCAGGCTGTTCAGCGAGGGCTGAAGTCTCTTTTCGTGTAAGTACTGTCTATCAAGTGTAAATTGATGCATTGTGTACTAAGTCTAAAAATGCTTTTCTGGCACTCAGATAAATTATGATTGTTGTTTTGACCCTTGTCTTTCATTCACCTCCGCTCAGTTGCTGACTTTTGTGGTTTCTGAGATGACATGTTGATTTAGGACCACTGCGATAGACCAATCTCATCTCTTACTTTCCATCTAATTTTATACTCTTGTACCCTAATGGTCTTATTTGCCACCAGTCTGCATTCTTCTTATGCATTACCAATAAAATTTATTCCTTATGTTCTTTGCTCTCCCTTGCTAATGTCTTAGAACAAATTGTACTCTGCTGCTTTATCTTATGCTGGAGGAAAGTCCAGGCACAAAGCTGGCCCAGGATTTGGTTAAGATTGTTTTGAGCCATCTTTTCTTACAACTCCAGATGAGTTATGTTTTAAGTTCCTCAGCCACAGCCAAGGATTTGGGCCATTATTAATTAGTTATTATTAATAATTGTTAAGTGCCGACAGTGCACTTGTAGCATAAAAAAGGGGCAGGCTTCTTGCCTAAAAGAGCTATTACTCTTAAGGGGATGTCTACATTGCATCTCCCATATCTGAGCCAGCTTTAAAATACTTAGCTCAGTTAGCTGGTATTAGTTAGCTGGTACATTCTAGCTGAAACTGCATTGAGCTCTGCAAGCAGCTGCTCATCTCGCTTCTTGGCCCCAACACCAGCAGAGATTTGACTTTACCAGAGCACGTTCACTGCACCATACCCCTTCATTCTGTCTGAGTTTAGGTAGACAGATGCCAAAGGAGGTGGTGTAGCCTTTCAGTTGGAAGCCTATACCAAATATCACCAATTTAAAGCTCCCTTGCACTTTGCAATTTATCTTTAACCGTCAAAAAAAAACCAAAACCCAAACATTTGCAAAACTTATTGGGAAACCCTGGGAATATTCTACTCTGACTCTCCTGCAAATATGTTCTGTCTTTTGACCATCCTTCTCCTTTCTCCTCCCTTCTATTTTAGATGACTGACAACATGCTTACTATTGCTGGTTAGTTTCCATTCACTGCAAAGTTGGAATAACTTACGATGAAAGTACTGTCCCAGTTATAGATGAATGACAACACTTTTACTATAGCTGGTTAGTTTCCACAGACTGCAAATTGGAATAACTTGCAGTAAAAATAATGTCCCGATTATAGATGAATGACAACACTTTTGCTATTGTGAGTGCGCACCTGTGGACTGCAAAGCTGGAATTAACTTACAATACAAATATTGTTCCAATAAAGGTAGAAGCTTAGTAAGATGATGATAACCTCTTTAGTCCTTTCCAGCACTGCAGATTTTGCTTTCTGGCAAGAGCTATAGCCAACTCCATAATTTGGATTTCAAATTTAGTAAGTGATAAATCATGTATGAGACCCAAAATATACAAAGCAGCAGTTGCAAAAATATTCTTCAGTATTTTAGAAAGAACATCACAAAAATGTTTGCCAAATGAATTAATGTTTCTATAAAAATACATGTGAAGAAATGAGCTCTTAAGAGATTACAACACTAACACATGCCATTATTATTACTATAACTACTTAGCAACAATTTCAAAATTAAGACATACTCTATAAAATCAATGAGAAGGAATTCCTTGCAATTAGCCCTAAGTCACGCTTCCAGGACTAGGGTTCTGTATCTCAACAATAATCACTCTCTCTGCTGAGTATTTATTCTGACTTCCTCTGTTAGTTCAGCTCCCGTGTCTCACAAATACAGCCACGTAAACAGTGATGGATTTTCTCCTGCTCCTTCCAGCCTCAGACAGAACAGAACCGTCCCGTACCCTATGTCCTATTTCACAGGTATTTTTCTAAACAACTCGTACCGATTGTTTGCCACTGACTGGCATGGTGCAGTCAGGAATTCAGGTACTACGGTCGACTGACTGCTTTCCAAGCGTACCACGCATTAGAAAGTACTGCTGGAGAGTTTACATTCCAAAAAATAAAGGTTTTCATAGGAATATGGCCTTTTTCAAATGCTTGCTGAATGCTGAGGTTTCTAACTGGCTAGTAAGAAAGCATTGCTCTTCTGGAGAACGTAAATAAATAGACATAAGAAAAGACCAGTAAAGGAACATTCCTCACTAGACTGTTTCCAGAGTTTTGTTTAAAAACCAACCTTATACTATCTGGAATAATTTCACTGTCAGGAAGTTCTTCCTTGTAAAACTTTGTTTCTTTTAGGCCCACTACGCTTAGATAAATTCTACCTTCCCTTTGCTTTTGTATTCTAAATAGCTGTAAATTTTATCTTGGGCTTCCTCAGACATCAGCTATCCCTGAAACATCAACTGCTCTATGTCACTAAACAAGATTTTTCAATGTTCCCATAGCTCAATTTCTCAAAAGCCTCCGCTGTCATTTTGTACCTTTGTTCTAAGCTCCCTCCAATGTTTGTAGTCCTGGGTGCACAAAACTAATGTCTTTATTTAAGGTGCAGCCAACCGCTTTTTGCTTCTGAACATGGAAACAGAAATTACATTTCATGACACTATTGCCACTGGGGTTGTTGTCACTCTAAAAGACTCTGTGGATTTATAATAAAAAACAGGTAACACCAACTGTGTGAAGACAGACTGATTTATAACCCCAAGGGATGCTCAGACAATGATTTTATTTAATTGTCACGACTGGCTGAACATTTCTAACCTTCTAATTGTGAATAGAGGTTGACTTGTGCAGCAAAATGACTCTTAGAACAATGAACCATTCATTCCGCTGTGACTACACCAGTGGGTGGAGGGGAAGTGCCAGCTTTCTAATGTTTGAAATTATTCTTATTAAAACAACTGTACAACTAGGATATTGGCATATCTGCAAAGAAATAAAAAGCCTTCCATCTCTTACCTGTTCATGGTTTAGAACCACCCTAAGCTGGTAGCAACCGTAACCATCAGCATCTGATAGAGTTGGTGTATTCGTAAGATCATCAGTAATACCAGCTGATGTGATGATAAGAGAACATGCTCAGACGAAAAATGCTAGAAAGATGAGAAGCCTATCCCTTTCCGTGAGAGGTGGCTGATAGGGTGAAAAATGCAGAACTGAGTGAGGAGCGGTACAAGATTTGCAAGCCTGTTCCTAAAACCCAGCAGCAAGGGAAATCCTTGTTTTCTCCTTTGGAGCAATGGCTGAAAACAAGAGCAGGAAAAGAAGCGTTATTTTAGCAAAAAGGTGGGGAGGTTATAATGCTAAAAAAATTATAAAACCCTGTAGGAATTAATCAGCATTTTTCCTGAGAAAATAACAAAATATGGATATACAAATGCAGGGAATGTATTTTTTTTAAAGAAATACCATACAATACTGTTTCATAGACCATTATTATAAGCCTGATCCTAGAGAAAATGTAGTACCAAAGTCAGTCTGCCTTTGTAGAGGTGGGCTTTGCATTCTTCATTTTAATTTCAGTTTTAAAACCTCAGAAGGCAAGCTATTTATCCTGAGAAAGCTGCTATGCACCACCCTTCCATCTCTTAACTTAATCATGGAAGCTCAAAAGAAGTTTTAAAAAAGACACAAGGTTCATTCGACAAAAATCGTTCACTTCCTGTGCTTCCCCACAATCTGGAACAGGTGGTGTGTTTGGAGGACAGCTGAAAGGGGAGATGTGCCCCCCATCCCACCAAAGTGCAGGGATTCCTCCTTCATAATGATCCTTTCAGTTTGACTATGCTTGTGGTAACTTAGAGCAGACTGGAACCTGCGGAAAGCCATACTTGGGAAGGGAGAGGAGCAAAAACACAGAAGATGAACTAGCCCAAGGGGTCCTAGGGGGATTTTATACATGAATCAGATCGTATTAGGTCAAAGTGCATCACTAGAAATGACGCCTTCAAACCTGAACAAAATGAGACTGAAAGCGTTGCTTTCAAATCCTTGCCTGTGACTTGTACGAAATTGTAGGAAATTTCACCCTAGTAAACAAGTATTATTGGTTGCACTCAGATGTTAACTAAGAAAGAGGTGTTCTTGCCTCCACTTCCATACGGATACCTGAGGAAAGCCCGAAGAAGTTGATCTTTTTCAGGAAGATCAGCCTGGTACATACTGCAGGAAGGTCTCAGACGCAGGAGCTCTGCTTGAGCACAGCTCAATGAATGAACTTACTCTATAAAGCTCCGTATTTGTAGTATTTTCAGGTGCATTTTGGAATGGAGCTTTTAGCTCATAGAAACAAGCAAATTATCCTCATTATCTCTGCATTACGGTCTCACCCGTGACAACGTAGTGCTGGTTTATATGCTACACAAGTATCTGAGCGTGTCGCTTTCTGTGCGAGCTGGACCTTTAGCTCATGCAAATCAGATGAGACTCTGACCCACATAAGCTGTGACCTTACAACAGGGCATTTCCTCTTCCCTTTGGTTTCAAACACAGCAGCTCGTACTTTCATTTACATGAAGATCTTTTACATCAGTCACGTCTGAATTTTATGCAATAATTAAGATCCCTTTGCACCAAAAAAGTGGTTCAAAACGCATTAATTAATTACATTAAATAAGCACACAAGAGACTGCCTTGCAGTTTTTGTTCCTCCTCTAAGAATTTTGTGAAGTTAGCTGCAATTCGCAAAATTGCTCAGCTTCATAAACATTTCTCCCTCAAATTCTCTGACTTTTCACCTTTTGCACATCTTACCGGTTTCTGTGAGGGCTCTCAAGCAGCCACAAATGTGCTTCTGTTCCTATATCCGACTCTGTACATTTGCTAAATCCTTTACAACGGGTTTTCCTCAAAAGCTAAGAACTTTCCATAACCTAGTTTTCACCTATCAAGTTCTGCAGACGTACTCTCCTGAGACGCTGACCTCACTTGTGTAATGATTTCTATCCAGCTACCGCATTCTTACAGCAACGATACGAAGGAGTTCTGAGTGACTGTAAGAACCAGGGAAAGGCTTGTCTAAGTGCATTCAAAGGACTTAAATGTACGAGCAGAACATCCACAAGGCAATTAAAGAAAGATTCATCTTAACTGTCCAGTATTGCATCTTCGTCGTGTCTTCTCCTGTTATTACGTAAAGAAACTCTTTGTTTAATATTAAATTTATTATTACAGCTGTGAAATTGGAGAAGAATTTTAGATGGGTACAGAAACTCCCCAGTAATTGCACAGTGGTGGTCATTAGTAGGGAAAGACAGAAAGGAATGCTTAGCTGAGAACAGTGGTCTTCCAGAATTTAACAAAATGCCAAGATTTCTGAATATTCACCTCAAAAGACAGAATTTTTGCTGCTGTTTCACTTTACCACAGCTTTGTCCAGATGGGAGTATCATGCAGAATTCTGCTGTACTGGTTTCTGGTGTCTTTAGCACAATGGAAATAAATGATGAAGAACCCCTGTTCTCACCAAAAACAGAGCATTTGCAGAGCTGACTGGGAGTCTCTATAGAAGAAAAGGCAAGTGTTAGACGCTACGATCGCATGAAATACATATCATAATCCATCTTCAGAATACATGGCTAGTAGAGCTCACCCAAAAGGTTGGAGGGATAGAACTGCTAATGCTATATACTGTGTTCTCCCTCTGCACTGCCTGCTAAGCTCCTCTGTGATGGAAGGAAAGATCTGGGCAGCCTTTGGTTTCACGCCTGTCATTACCATGACACTACCATACGTTCCCGTCAGCATTGTATATGTCTTCCTTTACCTCTCAGCAGCAGCAACATCAGTTACTCAACAGGAAGTATCTCAAAATGAGCCTTTCATTTGAGGAGTCTGCCAAAACGAAAACACTTTTAGAAATAGACAACTGATCTCATAAACAGAAATAAATCTAAAATTAACTGAAACCAAAATCACATGTTTCCCCCCCCACGCCCCCACCCAGGTCTCTGGGTGTTGGGAATCTTAAGCTGTGATCTCCATTCTGAAACTAAATTAGACTTGCAGTCTGAAAACTAACCTCAGACTCAAACTTTGGTGGAGCGGCTTGAAATGATACGTTCTATACTTAGACATAAATGCACAACTTTAGATTCATCTGCACTCATAAGTTGTTTCCTAGAAACAAAATCTTATGATTTCTGTTCAATTAGGTTGTGTATTTTAATTAATTCTCTAATCTTTCTCTGGAAGCAAATCATCAAATAGAAGAGGCATCTGCACCCTTCTAATTGACTTAAACAGAAACAATGAATGCACGACCTTTGGGTTGATGGGACACCTGGATTATTTCTCACTGAGAAAAATAATACATCTATCCACAAGCAAATTTTGGGAAGAGAGAGAGTGGTAATTTCATCAACAAAGCATTAGAAAAACCATGGGCAAGAATTACGTGCATTTACTAGGTAGAGCCTCCACTCCATCCACTGTTAGAGCATCACTTTGAAGACTGAAATGAAACAGCAACAGTTTGTTTCTGTCGGGAATCCTTCTGAATAGAATACACCAGGAATTGTGTTTGCCACTTTTATTCCTTCTGACTGAAATAATCTCACTGAAGTCTTTCTGTTTTTTCTTGAGAGAATGGGTTTACATTTTAGCAAAGGGAGAATACTGTTGTTACACCTAGAAAGCAAGAAGCGTTTCCAAAAAAAAGTACCTTGAACAAATTCTTACAGAATACAGACCATTTACTTTGCAAAATTAGTCTCTTGTACTTGGAATTTCATGTACAAAATGCAAACCTCATGAATGATTCCCGTAAGGATTCATTTAACAGGCTTCATTATGTGGAAAGGGTATAAAGCAACCGAAGACCTAAAATGGCTGCTCGGCATTACGTTGTTCCGTGGCTGCTAGCGTGATTTACAACTATGCATTTTCTGCTCTTGTTTCTTTAGCTTAGTGCTGAATTATAAATGAACAACTGGATCCTGGGGTTCTTCTTCTGGTTTGAAAATAAAATTAACCTGATCGAGGGCCAGTTTTCTAACACAGTAAGTCAATGAATTCTTTATAAGGAAATACATTATTTGTAGAAAAAGGCCCAAACCCCTCTCAGATCTTTCAGTTTTACTCTTAAATGAAGAGTAAAGAAAGCTAGATGCAAACCCAGACCACACAATTACGCGTAAGCCATTTTGATGCCGTTTGAGTAACTGGGTGGATAAGCAATTCACAATGCTTTGTGTGAACAAATATTTAAGCAACTAAAAGGTGACTAGTGTGCTTTGGCTTGATTTGAACGTACGCGTGTAGTAAATTTGTCTGCTGATGTAGGTATTTGATAACATCTGCAATCTGCAAAAGCACCTTCAGTCTTCCTGACAGTATGGATCTTTCTGTCTGCTTAACAGTTGTGGTCCATATCTGTTATTAAATAATGTACGCAAATGCTACCATCCCGTCCCACAAACGAATCGTAAATAATTACTGAGCATTTTTTTTAATAGATGACGCAAGCCCCTGCCTCGGGGGCTTTCAGTCTACCACAATAATGGGCTAAAAAGATGGAAAATAATACACAACACCAGAAATTAAAGGGGGTCTGGCACTGTTCAATACTAAAGGCTTGAGAGAAGACATTTGTATGAAGAAAGAGGAGACAGAACTGTGAAGTTCGAAGTCAAAAGGACATTGACACTAGAAAGCCATCTAAGTTCTACTTTCATACCTGATACAACCCCAAGACCTGCTGGAGGGAGAAGCACCTCCGTGGATGTAGCCAGTCCTTGCTGTATTTCCAGCTCTGTTGTAACTAGACCCGAATTTTTAAAATTAAACAGATGCGTATCTAGGTAGATCCTACTAATCTAAGAGATGCTCTTGTGCTTTGTGGTTGCAGGTCCCCAGATGGGCGTGCAGATTGTCCCTGTGCCTTTTCAAACTCCCCAGCGTGTGGCCGTGCCCGTCTCCGTGGGCCAGTCCCAGGGACTAGGGCAGACTGGGGGAGGCGTCCGTATGGGCCCTTTGCATCCTCTGACCACAGCCCCCGAGATAGCTCTCGGGCCATCAGCCACGGCTCTGGGGAACAGGAAAGGTTCTTCAGCTCTGTCCTTGTATTATAGGCCTGGACTAGGCTGATTGAGCCTTATTTTTTTGTAAATAAGGCACTAGGATCTGCCAGCAACATTCCTCTCATTTTATCTGATCTCATAAGAATTATTTTTAGTAAGAACTGGTTTGCCCTGAAAGAAAGCTATTCTCTAAAAAAAGCTTTGTACGCTTAAGACATATGGGACAGAAGGAAGCCTGCATCTAGCATTACATTTTTTTCCAGTCACCAGAAAAACCCTGAAATTGCCCTTTTTAGCAAACAGAAAAGATAAATGGGTTGGTTCTGAATTGAAAATAATAGATATGCTTTGTGCCATTCTTGACAACCTTTTCTGAAGTCTCATTAGCTCACAGAACATGTGCACAACTCCTACCTCTTTTTATAGGAAAGTTACACAGGTATAATTCCACCAAAATAACAGCTGAATAGCTGTAGTAGAATGGGAGCTATTTCTGTCGCTTCTATTAATTGAAATAAATACTTTACAGCAGCAGCAACATCAGCCAGTCCTCCTTTCTGACAAGCTCAGAAGCACTGCAGACGTTGCTTAGGGTCATCATACTCTGTATTTTGGTACGCAGACTTAGTGAATGGCATGCATGATAGGCTTCCTAAGCTACTTTGGATAAACACGGAAAAAATCTAGTGGTGTAGTTGTCACAGACCAGAATGGTTTCATGTGCTATGTGATTTGAAGGGAGATTCCTTTGCTATGTGTCATTTACCTTTTATACATTGCTGCGGCTCAGTGTTTCATAACCATTAATTCTTTGGATGCCCACATGAGATTGTTATATACATACATGCATTAAAAAAATGAGAATTGTGCATACTTATCTGATGTCACCTTCTAGTTCACCAACAGCTTTATTGCTCTTTACCATGTTTGGGAACAAAGGGAAAGGGATGCCAATGACGTATGTCTCACGTTAGAACAATTTCCTTTTCACACTTGGAAAACAGAGCTCCTCTCTTTTACATACATTTTAACTACACACACGTAGCCTTGGGACGTCAGGATCCTGAGAAAAAAACCTCTCTTATGTTTCATATGTAAATCAGTGACAGCCGTGATCATGTGCTAAATGATAAATAAGCCAGAGAGGTGAAGTCAGCAAAAACTGTCATGAGTTAATTTTTAACTTCATTTCCTAAGCCATGATCCTGCGAGTCATAAGGATCGTTGAGTAGGTTGGGCTCTGTCACGCATGAATTAATTGTTGGCATAACTGATACAACAGCAAACAGCATCCTAGATGGTAAAAGTCTTTGGGAGAAGAACTGTGTGTGTCCGTCCAGCGCACAGCACAAGAAGACCTCGCTGATGACTGCCTTCCCCGGCACACCTGTAACGCACACGCTATGCTCCCGTTGCTCTTAATTCGATAGATCATTTGACACCGCGGGGAGAGAATGATGGTATTTAGTGTACAACAGGAATTCAGGGTAACGTGGGATCTGTTCCTCCCTCCCATTCCCCCTGTGGTGCTCTGAAACCACCTCCGATGCCTCTGTGCCTCCATTTCAGCCTGTGTGGTAAGACTTTCTCCCTCCTAGGAAGGCTGAGAGACTACAAATGTGTTTAAGGTCAACTGAGGTCTTTGGCTGGAATTTGCAAAGTCAATGTGGCTATTTTATGCAGTAGGTTGTGACATTACGGCTAATGAAGATAAGGCTTCCTGTAGCCGAGGTTTTTACAATCTCCATTTAAGTCACTGTTTTCAGCTACTTACAATATCAGCAAGTACAAACTATGACAGCTGAAAGTTATCATATTGGGTATCCACCTGGACCCGAATACCTTTGGATAATTCTACCCAAAGTAACCCAGGCAAGAGAGAAGGATATCATTTTGCCTTAAAAACATTCATATCTTCCCCCCTCCCCCCCGAAATCCTAGCCCATCCTTATTCTGAAGGAGGAAAGGATCACAAACACTGATACCAAGGAGGCACCTTTTGCTGTTCATACAATGAGCCTCCTAATTTGGCCAAACCTCTGAAAATCTCTTTGCATTCATTCAGCCAAGAACGGACAGGCTTGGATTGAACCTGTGCGGTGTGACAGAGAGCTGGGTGAGAGAGCAGGGCTAGCAGCCCTGCGGCGAGGTACCAGGGCATACCTGGAGTACCAGGGACTGACCTGTGGAGCTTGGAAGCAGAGGAGCCTATGATGAGGACTAGGAGAAGAGGCTGCTGGCAGCTGGGACACAGCAATTATGAGGACTAAAACGTGAAGCTGAAAGGAGACTGAGCAACAGGGATGGAGACAAGGAGATGTCAGAGTAAGAGGGGGAGAAATTGGAACTGTAAGAAGGAAAAGCTAGAGGGACTAGGAGCTGAACGCTTCAAAGTTGTGTTAAGAGCTGACTCTGTGCCAAGGTGTGTTCCTCCCAGAATCTGGAACGGAACCCAGAATTTCTGATTTGCAGTATTTTTCTACTTTTCCTACTGAGATCCAGTAAAACACGTGAATGCCTTGTTTCCTTGCAGCCCGTACAGAAGATGATACACTTCTACATAGTAAGAGCTGTCTATGGACCTCCACTTCAATCTGTGGATCTGGAATTCCAGCCCTTCCAATGAAACAGAGGGGACTAAATGTGGTAACATGTGAAAGGACATCAACTTTCTTTCCTTAAAAAGCTAAGAAATTATTTTATATTTATACGTGTGTGTGTGTATAAAAACCAGTTTGAAAGGGATTTATAATGTCAATGCATTCAGAAAATAGGAAATGCAAGAATTGACATTGACCTTGCAACCATTGCTCATCTGCTTTGACGACTTGCATTTTTATACAGTCTTTATTTCTGCCACCTCATGCAGAGGTTCCTCCAAGTCATCCAGTGCACAGGAATTACTTCAACCTTTTATTATTAGCATTAGTAAGTATTTGTATGGCAGTAGTGCCTAAATCGGTGGGTGTTGTATAAGCACAGGAGAAAGCCAGTCTCTTCACAGACAACTTTGCAATCTAAAGAATCTGGACTGTAATTCAATAGCTGGAACTTTTCGCTGCGGCACACAAATTGAATTCAACCAACCCTCAGCTTGTCTTGCTAGTCTACCTCCTCTTCCTCCTTCTCTTTCTTCTTCACTCCTTAGGCTTCAATTTCTTGTTTGTTTGTTTGTTTCAGACTTTTTCAATAAAAATATTTCTCCATCCCTGTTTTCCTTTCCACCTCCTCTATTTCTGTGCTTCTTTCCCACAATTAGCTCACTTTTTTTTCCTTCTTCATTTTTATTTCCCTCTTCTGTCACAAAGAATGAAGTGTAAGCCTGATCTTGCATTATCTTTATAATTATTTGAGCGTGTATTACGTCTTCAGACCACCTCTATAGCCACAAGAACTAAAACCTGATTTATTTTTTTTTAATTTTTTTTTTTTTATAAAAACTTATTCTGGGCAGCCTCCCAACTATGATATCAGTCTTATGACATTTGCCTGAGTTTGCTGACATCCTGAAAGAACAATCTCAGGAGGTGTATTCTCCCGGCTGCGAGGGCCAGCAATGGCACCTCCCAGTCAGTAATTAGCCTGCCCACAGCTGATTATTTTGGGGGTTGGAACAGCGCGAGGGGAGAGAATGAAGCCCCCCGAGAGGCAAAGATCTGGAAATAGCTGAAAGAAAGATGTGCGGGGGGGGATGATGGATAAGGAGAAGAAAACCTGAGGAGGAAAAGGGAGAACTTAAGAGCCCAGAGGCAGAAGCAGCAATAGCCTAGAGGAGAGATTTTCTTAGTGTGACGGAGAACAGGGAAGTAAGTACTGATCAAATTTTAGTTACAACATAATTTTAATCTGTGAACAAACCTCCCGGTGACATCAGTATGAGATCCAGTGATAAATGGGGAGGTTATAATGAAACACAACAGCCTGCCACCTTTTCTCCTCAGCTCTGCTCTATCATCTTCCTTATCCATCCCTATTTTCCCTGCCTCGGCCTGCCCAGCTCCTACAGAAGTTATCAGGAGCTTTGCCATCGACTCCAGGAGCGGCACGGTTGGGGCCCATTTGTGGATTACTGTAAATTGAGGCCAGCCTCGGCAACGTGCTCACGGAAGGGCCAGTTCCATGTCAGGAAGCAGGGGATGTTTCACTGACAGTGTTAATGAACTGTGGAGCAGTAAAACTACTGGGTTCTGGCATATTATGGAGCAACATGACAAAAATTGCAGAATCCACAATACTATCCTACCCGCAGTTTTCCATTGACCCTAATTATAGTTCTGTTGCTAAAGCTATATAATTTGATTTTCAACAGCACACCAAAAAGGCAGGAGCTCAGCAGCTCCCAGAGGAATTGCACACAGTTTGCTGGCCAAATGTATTTTGTTTGTAGTCAGGGTTAAGGCGAATAATGAATTAAGAAATGTCTAGAATTAAGAAATTAAGATGTCTAAACATTGGGTGTTCGGTTGGACTAAAGGACGAGAACTAATAGCAGTTAGTTAGGGCTGGCACGACTGTATCTTTGAACTGCACAGGTTTGAAGTTGATGATAGCTTTTTACCCTAACGGCAGGTGGTGGATCCAGTGGAGCCCACAATGTCCTTGCACTTTTATTGAGTGTCATTCTCACACCTTCAGAGATAACGAAAGGCCTAAGCACCGCTGGTGTGGTGGCACTTGGGCCTCGTGTATATGACAATAAAAGCACAAATCTTTTTCTGCTTATCCCCATTATTCATGCGCTTGACTTATCTTTTGCCATTTTAAAAGCAATTTTATAACTCAGTGTCCATTGGTTGCTCATCCTCTGTCCTCTCTGCTCTGACTGCCCAGTTAGTGGCAAAGCAGCATTAGCTGTCACTGGGACCTGGTCTGACATCAGCGAGCCATTCCACAGAAGACACTAAACACCATTAGCTGGTAACACAATCAGAACCCATCCAGACAGCACTGCCGCTACTGACACACTGCTGAAAGTCTCCATGTCCTCCTGCCAAGCCCCCAGCTCATCCAGTGGCTACCTCTGGAGTTTTTTTCCTTTTTAATGAAGGAAATCAGCAGAACACAGACTGTAGGCTTGAAATGAAAGAAAAACATTTGTTAGAACAGGAAGATGTTGAGTTGCAGCTCTCCAACAAATTATCATTTCGCTCACCATGTGAATTCTTGTTTGGACCTTAAAGCATTTTGCCCTTCTCTTATTTCTATGTGCGTGTATTTTTTTATTATTTTGCTGTTCAAGTCCCCAGTCTCTTTCTTGCCCAATTCGCTGTTGCCACACAGTTGTCACACACCAGCGAGCTGACGCCTCCCCCAGCGCTGGCAGTCGAGTACTGCTGCGGTGGCACCAAGAGCCACCATCCTCGGCCGCTCCGTCCTTTTAATGGAGGCTTCCACCTGACGGCCAAGTGCACAGCGGGAAGCCCACGCTTCCACCTCCGTGCAGGAATCAGTGCAAATCCAGTTTGAAATCCAGTCGAGGTGAATCTAAGTAGACAACTGGGCTTTCCATGAAGAAACTGAGGTGTGACGTACGCTTTTCTGCCAACGTTGCTTGGGTGGCAATAACCTCCAGCAAAGCTGCAGGGTGGGAAGCCTGGGGCAGCGACGCCTGTAGCTGCTGCAGCAAAATTCACCCGCGCTCGTCTCTCAACACGGAGTAACGCTCTTGGCGTTAGTGGGAATTGGGCATCCTCTGACTGAAAAGTGGCAAGGGACGTGATTTCAGATTGTTACTGATTCCGTTTTGCTTTCAAAGGCAGCATGATTAAAATTTGGATTCTAATTATCTGCCTTTTTTTTAAAGTAGCAGTGCCTAACTAATTCCCATCAGTGCTTTCCCTAAGATCAGAAGCAAAGTTGTCTCTAAAATATATTTTTTTCAATTCCAAGCCAGTCATATAAGAACAGCGATCAAGATGAATCAGTTCTGTGATGCTCTCATTCTGTGTTTAATAATAAAATAAACCCAAAAAATACTAATGGAATGCCGAATCCTGCAGGGTGCTGAAAATTGCAGACTGTTGCCTGAGGTTGCACTCTGACCCCGGCTTATATTTGTCTGCTAAAGCACAGTAAGCATACAGGATATTATAGAAACAAATAAAACACAATTAAACCGATACATTCAGGCAGACAAAAGCAGTGAAAGGTTTACCACTTCTCAAAAATAACGTGCTCAGTAGAAGAAAATCTCTTGAAGCGTGGTATGTGTTAACATAATACATTTCCATGCTTAGATTTTCAAAACTGCAAAATACAGACATTTATAGGTACGTGTTTCAAATTTAAAATAATGTCTCTGGAAGGAGCAGATGATTTCTTTTTCTGACACATTGAAGGGGAATAATGTTCATTGTTTATGCATTTGCTCAAGCAGTGGAATTTTACATGGCTAAACTTCACTTCATCAGATCTATATCAGTTTAAATTAGCTCAAAATCCATCCCAACATTCATTTTTAGATCACAGTCTTCAGAGGAACTGATTTATCAGGATGCCTAAATCCAGATGCACTACAAATAAGCCAGGAAAGACAAATAAGCCTCTTGGCATAAACCAAATGAGCTGGGGGAAAAGGAATGTGAAAAAAAGAAAGAGCTAAGGGAAAGTAAGAAAAAAACTGCCAGTGGGAAGAATGCACTGTTTCAAATCCCGGACACTACCCCACTTGGATTTCTTCATGTTCCACCTTCCCTCCAGCCTCTCCATTTTTTTTTTTCTTTTTCTTTTTTTAACATCACGTTCTGGACCACCTTCCCTGCTCTCATCCATCAGCTCTCCGCTTTTTCATTTGCATTCCTTTTTAAACCACTTCTCTTTGACAAACCTTATAAACCATTTAGGGTGCCTGAATGAGAACAGTTCAGAAGGACCGAAAAGCTTTGTGCATGGGCTGATCAATGGCAGCTGCCTGCGTATGCTTTTAGCTCCCAGCAAATGCAAAGAAAAACAGAACAGGACCTTAAAATGAAAGGTAGTCGATAGCAGACCCCTTATCATCTTTCCGTTGGGTATATCGGTTTGCTGATCCTGGAGTTGTGAAGAGTTTGTAAAAGAGTACGAGTGAAGGAAAATTGAAATGCTTGTTTGATACCAGTGTTGGCAAGAAACACTGGCCAAGTGTTACAATAATTACCCTTTAAGGAATTTGGGATTAAAGGTAAAATCCTTCCAGGCTGAGACCAGGTCTCCTTAGCTGGGGAACAGCCCAACAAAGAGAAATCCTTCTTCCTGCATAAGCTTTCCTCTAGCGGTGGCTAATTAACCTGGTGTTACGTTAAAGATTTACCATATTTATCAAGTCTGACTCAGTTCTTATTCATCTCTATTTAAGAACACAACAGAGATGTTTTATTTTCATCCTTGTTCATGTAGTTTGGCTTGGGTAGAAGGTTCAATGAACTCAGAGAAGTTAGTTCTCTTAGATTATGTACAAGATACAGTTTTACCAGGTAGCACTGACTGCGTATAAGACATATATTACCATTATACTCCTCTGTTCTTGATTTTCCTCCTTTTGTTTCCTATCAGACACCCTAGAGGCCTTAGTTTGTATTCATTCACTCTCTCAAACGTCTTCCCAGATGCTCAAATCCCACTTCTGTTATTGCAGTTTCTTTTAAATTTGTCTGGATCCCTTGTGCAGAGTCAGGACTTTACCGTTCCTTAGCTCAGCATTCTCCTGGCTGGACTCCAACTCAGGTAATTATATCCAGGGCCCTCTCAAACTTCTCTCTCTAGCTGCATTTGGAGGAGTTATTCTTCCCTTTCTTTTCCAAACTGCTTTAGAAGGTTTCGGATACTGAGAACTGATGGGACGTGTATTTCGGAGAGGCTGTGCATTATGCATTAGGGGTGACCAACACCTTCCGCCGGGGGACTGAAAGTACTGTCACAGCTTCCTTGCTTTTTCATTTCGATGCTATTTTAAGTGGACAGTTGTCATACAAAGTCGAAGCTGAAGGACAAAAATTTGGTCCGGATTAATCTGTTGTTGCTATTTCAATGTGGAGACTTCTCCCTCTAATTTACTATTCTGAATCTAGCCTAGATTTGTTCGATAGCTGTTCAGTGGCTTATGTCACTTGAGCCGGTTGTCACAAGATGCTCACAAAAATAGATTTCTCACTTATTGGGAGAAATATCAATACAGAGGCTAAAGAGAGAATGAGCATTGCTAGAGGTAATGTCGCTACATCAGCCATGCAGCAAACTGCAAAGCAAAAGCAATAGAAAACTTAATTTTGCAATGCCCATGTTCAATCTGCTTGTTAACCAGCAATTCTCTGATTCTGGTGCTTATCCAGTACTAGGCCAAAGACAGCTCGGAGTATCCTTTCCAATGAAAAAGGATTCAATCAGAATCACAAGGAGTCTGAAACATTTAAGAGAGAGAAAAAATATTTTTCTTCTTAACTAAGAAGTATGAACCATAAATCCGGGTAAATTACAGAAAGAAAAAAAAATATAGTAAAAACCGAGACAGAGAACAGCAATCAATCTGCTTACGAGATGCTGCTCATTTCCTGCAGGATATGGCCATGAGGACTGGCTGCAAGTACTTATGCAAGCTCATCTAACTGCTCACTGCAGTGCAGATCTTCCGAGGCAAAGAAATGGATCTTCACACTTCAAACGAGTAAATTATAATCAATTCTCACTCCCTCACCTTGGAGGAATTGGAGCTGTTGTTATCAGTTAGCGGAAGTTAGCTGTTCCCTAGTCTGGGAAGAAGTGCTGCACTCAGGAAAATCTCGGGAAGACAAATGATTCAGGAGAGGTCTATGCTCACAAGAAGTTTAAGAAATGCTTTTCTAATCTAAACTTGAAAGCCTTACTTTCGTCATGGGCCATCTATCAGAAAAGGATTATCAGAGAGCAGCCTCATCTACTTGGCCCTGCTGGGAATGGAGGTTGGACCAAATTACCTCCAGAGGTCCATTCGAGCCCAAATTGTTCTATGGTTATTCTCCAGCCCCCATGATGATAGCCTGTATCTGGAAAGAAGGCAGTCATGCCTGCTCTGCCCCCACAGGGGAATCCTTAATGCCAGGGAAATTCCAACTAAGGAAAATCTACCTGATGCAAAAATAATATAGACTATAGTCAGTATTTTTTGGTTTTCCTTTCCCCTCAAATCTTCAGGTTTTAAAAGCTGCCAGGTCCAGCTCAGCTTTGATGTTAAAAAAAAAAATTTTTACCCAGTTAGGCCATGACTGAACTTGGATCCCTTGCTGAACTGGGTTCTCCAGAGTGGTCACAACCATCACAGACTTCA
This sequence comes from Burhinus oedicnemus, assembly GCA_008921705.1. NCBI lineage: Eukaryota > Metazoa > Chordata > Aves > Charadriiformes > Burhinidae > Burhinus > Burhinus oedicnemus. The sequence continues at coordinate 5,684,218 of VFFE01007703.1, forward strand.
CCTGATGCTGCCCACCTAGCTGAGGTGGCTTCTGCGCTCGGCCCACAAGGGGCTGTGGGGGGCAAAGGGAAGGGAGGGGAAGGGAACGACCAGGGCTCTGTGGAAGCATACATCTGGAAGTTTAAGTTAACCTTACCCCACTGCAGAGTTAAGTTAGCACAGCCCCCGTGCGGTTTTGATGACAGGACTTGGCTAGTGCAAAAATAGCTGGCACCAGGTTCAGCTTGTTCCCCTTCTGCTAAACGGTCCTTTCAAGCAAAAAGAAATCGACCCCACTGTACTCGGTAACATTTTTATCCTCCCTCCCCTGCAGTTCAGTGGTACGTGAGCAGTAATAAATCCGTATTTAAAGTGCTGTTGACTGCTTTAGAACTTCAGCAGTAAAGGAAAGCAAGTAAGCACATAAGCACGCAGCCCTTGCACAGTTAAACATGGCGTCTACTGCTGGGTATAACTAAAAGCATCGTTGACTAAGGAACTAAATAAAACTGTAATGCACTGCTGTATGGTTTTTATCACGTGGATTTTTTTGTAATCTTTGTAAGTGGAAACCAGGAACGGGTGCACATGTTTGCACAAGACAAATGACAGGAACAAACTTATTTTAGGATTCTTACTGCAATCAAAGCACTGGGGACAAGGAGAGAGTCAAATTATACAAACGTGCTTGAGAGTTGGAATTTTTATGAAGAAGAAATATTCACTCAATCATGATATCCATGTAGAATGAATGCAGTTGGCTTACATTATACCAGCAGAGATGAGTCTGATGATGATGATGATGCTACAACACGAATAGCTTATAAGAAATGTAACTTGTATTATTTCATGCTCATATATTTTCAAAAGAAGCGATATTAGAATGAAGGCAATTCTACAGCTTCCTAAACTTCAGCAGGTTTCTTTTTTCTGTTTGAAAACTTCGAACATCGAACAGGTTTTGAGGCCAGCTAGCAGGCAAATAAAAATTGCTTTATCAGGTCCAGCTCAGGATTTTCTTATCAATCATTATGGGTAAAGATGTCTAATGTAAGAATATCAACAGTCTAAACTTCCACAGTACCCACCACCCAAATCCTTCAAGTACTTTACCAATATTACTAGGTGAATTGGCACTGAGCAGTGATATGCCTCTGATTAAAGAGGAGCAAAGGCACTACTATTACAGATCAAATTTTTGACAGCATTGCCAGTCTTACTCTCTGCAGGGTCTTTACACATGGGGCAAGCTCACCATGGTATAATCCTTACCTTACTTTAGTCGCTTAGTAGAAGAGCCTCAGACTGCTCACATACATTTCTACAAACGCTGTAACAATCTCCTGTTCTCAAAATTCATTAAGACAGCTACGTATTTTGTTTTTTAAAATGTCAAAGAAACAAAGCGGATGCTTGAACTGCTACTTTACCAGGAACTCCTTTTTGGCTGCATGATTGTGAACATTTGTAGATGAGCGAAAATGTTTTCAGTCAAACTTAAAAAAGAATGTGGAAATAACCATTAGCAAGCCAGAGGTGCCTGTGAAGATCATAGAGGATATCGAGAGGGATATTAAGAGAGTGCTGCGATTCAGCTGGGAAAGATCAAAGAGAGCCAGATAACAGCCAGGGGACATGAGAGTACCATGAAAGTTGCTGAGGATGTAGGAAAAGCCTGCGTAGTGCTGTGGGACATAAGGGAAGTTGAATAAGATATGTATGTCAAGAAAGGTCCCAGGGTGATACAGAAAAGCAGAGGAGACATCATCATGACAGAGCTGTCTGAGAAAGGCTCACAATGCTATGAGATGCAAGCCTCAGGATGACGATGAAAACCAGAGGAGGCTGAGAATTGCTGGGGACACAAAAGACAGCTAACACAAGGGACTGTTACTGAATGCAATCACATCAAGAAGGGCTACAACTGCAAGGGTATAGCTGCAAGGATGTTTGAAATAATAAAGCCACAGAGTGTCCAGATTATGGGGAATAACGCATGCTGCTAGAGATCGGGGACCGATAAAGGTAAATGAAGAAGCAATTAGAAATATGCCAAGGAAAACCGTATTATATCACAAAAGAGAAAAGAAATTCATTGCTAGAGAGCATGAGGGGGAGTCTGAAAAATGTTCTCAGCAAAAAGCTCCCCAGCCTTAGGAGCCCTCTTGGAGCAGCTGCTGAGCCTGAAGAAGGCTATAGCATGTTAGGGAATGAGAGAGCAATCGTAAGATGCCAGAAACAGTGAAGCAGATTGTGAGTTGAATGACAAATGTGTAAACTGCTGGTTGCTATAAAGGGCCACAGTGTCAGGAAATGCTGGAGCCTGCTGTTCTACTTCTGGAGGCATCCAGGAAGAATGCAAGTTGAAAGAACACTGCCTAGGTTGAACAGCATTACGAAACATTGGAGAAGGCCACGAATACCTTTAAGCCTGTTCAGCAGAGGGATCCGGACGAAGGCGGTGAATTACAGGAGTGGTTATCTGTGCGGCCACATAGAAACCAAGGCGAGGCTGTGATCTCCCAAGGGCCCAAGATACCAGGAAAAAGCTCGAGAAAGAATGCAGATTGCCAGGGGGACTGAAGAATCCTGCATATAAACTAGGGACAACTGAAAAGCTGTGAGATCCGTCAGGAAGCGCAGGGTAAGGTCACAGACTGAAACAACTCAGATGTCTGGTTTCACCATTTGACTAATAGAAGAAGGATGTGACCCAAGATAATACTGCCTGATTCTCTTTTGGAGTGCAGAACAGAATCCCTTTCAGTACTGTCTTAAAGGAATGAATGCTTCCTGCCGAACAACCAGTACCATGTATGGAAAATAGCTATCTATCCTATGTCATTGTATGTGTTTAAACTGGGCCTTGGAAACCACATGAGACTAGGAGAGGAAAATAATCTCTTTGGGACAAGGGAAACTTTTTAAGGTCTAAGTTGTGCTTAGCTCCGTGTGCTGGCACAGGGGAGCCCCTTTGCCCCTCACAGCACGGTTACACAGCAGGTAGATATCACTGGTTTATAAAATACGGATATAGAAAAACAAGTATGGAAAATATGTTTTATTCATGCAACATCTATCTCCAACTATGGTCCTAAATAGAATAACACAGCCAATGCATTTCTAATTCATGGTGCTGACCGGCTCTGGAGTGATGCCTTGCTGGAGCCTGGGCAGAGCGAGGACCTCAGCCCCCATCTGGCAGCCTGGTTTTGCTGAAGAGACACTTACTGTGTTTGAAACATGCTCCTTGCTGCGTGTCTTCCCGGGGGAATGATGATCGGCACCAGCACCAGCACTTAAGCAGCGCGTCTCCTCCCTCCCTCTAGCACAGCTCAGCCTCAGGAGAGCCATTCTGCAGCCTGCGTTTGGATGGGGGGGGAAGGGGAAAGAAGACAAAGAGTTATTTTTCATAAGATCTGCTGCAGAAAGCAGCAAACATTAAGGTTTCCAACCTCTTTCCTTTGTTTGCCTTAGGTCTCTCAATTTCTGTATCAGGCTCTGGTTCGGCTTCCATTAGCGCTTCCTCATCAACATCGTTAACAATGGTTTCCTCACTGAGGGTATCACTAGGATTATACTTACTGCCAGAATCCTCTGGCACAAAATCACTGTCTGAGTCAGAGCAGAGAAATAATTAACCCTCATGATACTTCTCTGAGGAATGAACAGAATACCTAATAAGATTTATGGGGCATCAAATTGATCCTGCTCCTAAGGAGAAAAGCATCCGCACGCTGAAGTTGGCATTGCCACCGAGGAGTGAGGAGGTTCCTGTGTCAGCACAGGAGACATCTTCACCTCAACTGTAAGTGGCCTGCGTTACCTTAATTGCGTTAGCTACCTTACATGTCTAAACAGCAAACCACTTGTTTACCGCTCTGGCCCTGGATTAGATCATGGTTTCGCTACCCAAAAAAACTATCAGTGTCAATGGATTCTCAGCTTCTGTGAAACTGGTCAGGCTGGAGTCAGGCAGAGTAAGACTATCTTACTCTAAATTACCAGCATCTGATTTGCAAACCGCCTTCAAACACTCCTGATCATATTCTCGATCTGTAAGACCAGATTCATGATTCAACCTACAACTCCAGAAACTGAAAGAGAACTGCTGGAAAATTCGCCCCACATACGGAGAAGAGTGGTGCCCCACAGAAGAGAAATAACCATCAAGATTTAAACAAATTTGCATGTTCTTGCTGTTTTCAACTCTAGAGACAAGATTTTCCTCCCCTCCAAAAAGCAATCAGTGACTTCAGTGGGAGACATTCACAAGCAAAGCTAATTAACTTTCTAGGTCCAGAAGGATCCCCTCCCAAAAGCTGATAGTATGTCTCAGCGGGATAGGAGGACAGTACAGTCCTAGCTGACTGGGAACGACCTCTGGAGACCTACATATCGTACAGATTTCTGTCTCCAAAAAACAGTAGTCTGCTAAGATCTGGAAGCCTCCAAATCCTTTCACTTCTGCTGGGAATTTAGTTCAAAGCAGCTGCATGTAAATTTTTCATAGCAAATGCTACGCTGGCAAATCTTTCTCATGATTCTTGTTTTTAAATCAACAAGAGTAAACTATGTAGAAGAGGAGCTAGCTTTAGGGCAGCCGGATTTACCCTAACTGTTTTAAAAAGAAAGTGAAAACAACCCTAAGGAATAAAAAAAAAAAGATTTGAAATATGTATGAGGAGACGCGCTGCCCTGCCTCATCTCTTTGTGCTGCATAAGGGGGACACAGATCGGCTGAATCCTTATAAATAGAGATCTGGTACAGAGATTCCTCAGAAAACATGCAGCTACTCTTCCCAGTTCCTCTCCCTCCCTGCCAGGATGGGTAAGAGGCAGGGAGACATGGAAGGAGGGTCAGCATCAGGCTGGGAATTGCCTGAAGGCTCCTCATCTTTCTCCAGGCCCTAAAATGATGAGAGCGGTGAATATTTCCTCCTTCGTTCGCATCCCTTGCATATGTGTTTCTGGGATCTGTGTGACCTCTAAAATTCCACCTCATCTGAAAGAAGGGGGAATTTTGTCATTTATTCCTGAATTACCAAGACCACTTCGACCTTTCACTTACTTCATACGCATTTAAAAAAAAAAAAAAAAAAAAAAAGAGATCAGTGAAAGTTGCTAATGGAGAGAGAAAACCACCTCAGCAAGAATGCAATTATTAGGACACATTTCAAATCTTGTTAGTAGTTATCCCTTCAGCATAAAGTCATAGCCCTGGCATGTAATTTATACAGATATTCTCCCCGCCCCCACTCCTACACACTACCTACATCTCCTTTCATATTTTTAATGTACTCCGCATCTTACAAAAACGCTAAACTTACAGATTTGAGGTTAAAATTTCTCTGTGGACTCAAGCCAACCAAAGGGCCAGGTAAATAACTTGCAATCTCCGTGACAAGGATCGTAACGGCAGCACCACGTTGGAAGTAAGGAAGCCCTTCCCAGCACAGATCCCAGCCCTTGCGTGTGCGTTACCTGGGCCTGCGAGCCCGACACCTACACAAACCCTGTACCAGACATCTTTTATAGAAAGCTGCCATACCGTAGACATCAAAGGAACGTATGTGCTTGCGGTTGTTTCAGGAATTGGCCGAGTATCCACTTTGACACTAATTTGACCACAATTTGGACCTCCACCTGCACCAACTCTTGACCAAGGACAAACGCTCCAAGAGGAGAGCTGGAGGAGCCTGCAGAGGCTTTAGTCTGCTGTGCCTTCGAGGCAACAGCCGCTCTGCACCAAGTTTTCCTACTGTTGTAACGACGGGAAGGGTTATATGGGAAAACAGCTGGACGGCGGTGGCTTCCCAAGTTCTGCCAGCGGAGCGGCCCGGCGCCTCTGTGTGTGGTGTGCGGTGTGCGGGGTGTGTGTGTGTGTGCGCAGCGTGGGGCAGCGGCTGGTGTCCTCTTCTGCCTGCCGCTGAGGGGACGGGAGAAGTTGCTGATTCAGGTCCACTCCCCCCGCTCGGCCCATCCTACTTCTTCTTGTGGAAATTACCACCTCTTCAGATCCGCCTGCAGAGCGGCTCGTGTGGGCACCCCCTAACCTACTTCGGTCAACCTGAGCCAGACTTAGCTTAAATGGATTAAGTAGGAGGTTTTTGCTAACCCAGTTTGATTGAAGTGGGTTAAGGGGCACTCACACAGGCATCTCCGCAAACGCTTCGTGAGAGGGCATTAATTCCTGGGAAAAGGCAATGACAAGTGGCTGGGACTACCAGCCTCTTTTACTGACACAGCTAAATCGAGTTCGCTCGAATGAGGCCGCACAGCTTCGGGGACTGGCATGAATTTACTCTGCAAACAGCAAAAGTCACTGTTTGCCACCAGCTGCAGGCTGCTGCTCTCACAAGCGCACAAGGGGAAGAGGAAGCGTGTTACTCCCTTGCTTCAGCCAGAAGTTGGCAGGGTTCACCTGCCAGGAAGGGTCAAGCTTTAGCATTACCGCAGACTAGGAGCTGCTCACGTCTTCCTTTCCACAGGCTGAACTGAGAAGGAGGCAATTTCCATCTGATCTGGGCCGAGACACGTAGTTTAGAATTAGAAGTCAACTTAGTTACAAGTACCGAAAGCCCTTCTGCCCCAGATGCGGTTACACGGCTCCGGAGGACCTGGGAAGGTATCGCTATAAGCATCTAATCTCCCTTGCCTGTTCTGGTGGTTTGTACTCTTCAATTACGTCAGCCGTGGCAGCATGAATAGCACAGGTAAACCAGCCTTAAGTCACGCCTATCAAATAAAAAGCTTTTCTATTTAAAGTTTAATGTGAGAAATCAATGTGCTTCCAGCGTGTGCCAGCAGATGATCTAACCCCATCTTAAGCGTGCTCAGAAGCTTCACGTAATGGTGATACAAAATCTATGAGCAGTTAATGCTAAGAGTGTCTGTCCGCTTCCAGAGTGCTTCAAATGCCGGCTCATGAGCTGGCTACCAGATGTGTTCTTCTTTTCCCCGAAGGCCATCACGAGGACTGCTATTTCATTTTCGAATCTCAGTAGTCAATGTTGTGACAGCATAGAGTCTGCTCTCTAACATATGTCTCTTGCATGACAGCACATTAATTTGAATACGTTATTATGCTGAAGGGACTAAACTGACCACTTAACAGGAAGGGATGCATCTTCCTAGCTATCAAAAGCAAACGGCTTAACAAGAACACTGTCAGAACAGCATCCAAAAATGATTAAGGGCAGTTTCTGTTCAGGCCAGGCTGGCAACAGAGCCCTATGTAGGGACAGCTCTCTTGCTAGTGTAATGGCTATTGATGTGCACATATATGAACTCCCTAACGTACAGTAAGATTAGATTAGACCATATTAAATGCCAGGTTTTTTTTTTTCTAACGGTTAAAGCAAACTAGGAAACAATGCTGCCTTGGGGAAGGTTACGGCTAAAATGCATAGCAAGTGTGGATCACGGTGTGCTCGCGGCTGCGGGCTCCCCAGTGGCCCCGATCAGGGACGTGTTTGGAATGTGTTTCCTTCCACAGGAGCAAGGGCACTGGGGAAAAGGAACAAGGATAGTAACAGGCACCCAGGTCTCATCCTGACTTGAAGTTGTGACTTGGCTGGGACAGGCACTGGGCCAGGGCCCCAGAATCCTGCTGTCCATGTACAGCCTTAATTGTCATGAACTGCATTTTAACAACCAAGTGACACCAATATATAATTATCTTGTTAGGACAGTATGAGTCTGAATCACTCGATAAGATGCTTGTGTGCAAAAGAAATAGAAAATTAGCACTGATGTAGTTAACTATGTATGGCTCAACCTGGCAAAACCATTAGCCAAGCTGTTTAAAACATAAAACTCATAGAAAGGAGCAGAATGTTTTGTGCTCCTTCATGAGCTGTAGAGTGAAATCCTGTGGCTCGGTTTGGCATGTTATAACCCATCCAGGAGCAGCAACAGCTTCTGACTGCAGACTCGGTTCTCATGGGTACTGAGATTGAGAAGCCAGTGAGATGTCAGAGACCTCAGATTTTACTGTACTCAACATCTATCTGCATCCTTATGCACATAAATGCCTTTTCAAAGAAAAACATAACCCTGTGTGATTGAAGTTCGCATCAGTATAAATCCCAAGCTGGTTTAGACCATACACACACAAGAATGGAATGTATCATCACCATGCCCATGCCTTCTCCTTAACTTTACCGAGGGCTGGGTTGAAGCTATTTTGAAAGAAGTGACTATATCTCCCTCTTTAAGCATTAAGCATTCCTGGCAGTATAATTGCCTTGTAACTAACTCCTCATTAGCACTCTTTTAGACCTGTGTAACTGCACTGACTTTATGTTGCTCCTGGTCCAAGAACAGGATTATCATCTCAGCACCGAAGTCTGCTCTTAATTAAACTGTTACAGTTACAAAAAAAAATCCACTGAAATACACGGAATGACTCTGGATTTACAGCAGCACAACTGAGATCAGAGTTTGTCCTATTGCTTCCCATCAAATCCATAATTTAGCATGATAATGTATAGTGTTCTATACAAAGCTTCTTTTAGCTGGAAAGACCAGCTTGTTTTACCCACCAGTAGTATGTCATGGTGACAGATAACTATTTTAATGAATTTAATACTCTTACCTGAATTCCTTATCCAGGAAAGAAAAATACATTTGCAAACAAGAATATGGCACCTGCTTTAGACTGAATAAAAGCATTAATGTGAAGAAAAGGAAACCAAATATCTAACCCTGAGTGATGCTGGGCAGCTGCAACTTCCATGAACTTTGTAGGAGTTGCAAGAAGTCAAGATTTCCGTGGATGATATTTTAAGATATAATGCAAGGTCTTTTTCTACTGTTTTTGTTCAGTTTGTCATTTATGCAAAGGAAGACGCTAGATAAAAAACTAAAGAAATTAACATGCGGAATCCAGATGCCTGAACATAACTATACAAAGCAGAACTTGCAGTGGCAATGCATGTAGAAGCTTGATCAAAGAGAGATCATTAATCATGTACGTACAGGTTGGATGAGGGGGAAAGGCCTGAGGAAAAACCGCACGAAAAATCTTCATCACACAACTACTTACATTATTGCTTCATAGCTTTTTATGGCCTTAAATCCAAGCTAGAAAAGACATTATCTAAGGTGGTCTAGGGGATATAGCAAGGATATACAAGGAGAGACTGAGGAAACGGTAAATGAGGTTTTGTAGCGTTCCAGATTTCACTTAAGAGTGATGGAATGGCCGTTAAGACCGCTGGAATGATTTCTTGCATGGAAGAAAACAAGAACTCAAGAAAAGAAAGCAAGATAAGTACGTATGTTTTAGCAGAATTCTTACTAACTACTAAATTATTATTGGCTGCATACCAAACACTCCACACAGTGATAAACAACTGTTCATTTTATTTCACTAAACAAAAAGCTCATTGAAAGATTTCTACTATTACTGCATTCACTGGAACTCACTTGAAAAATACAGTTTTGGACATACATCAAATATAACTTACAGCTGAATAACTGCAGTGGTCTAAGTTACTTTTCAAACATGTCAAGAAAATGTTCTGTTCTCCAAGCAAGAGGAGAACAACAGAGCAAAGCAGCACACTAACTATAGGTATCAGACATTCCCTGAGGCTCAGAAATAGCTTCTCTTTTTAATTGCCGAGATTTCAGCAACTGACCTTGCTTTCAGGGGAGTTGGGGCGGTGGTTTCACATACAGGCCCCCATTTTTGGTGGCAAGCCAGCAAAACCAGTAGGAATTCCCATATCCTGTCTTGCCACCAAAAAAAGGTACATTTTCAACAGCTGTGTCAGCACAACAGTATGTAAGGCCACACAGTAAACTGGAAAAACAAACGGAGCTTGGTTGAAAAAATGTGATACTAAAAATGGTGCTGCTTTTAATCCAAGCATTGATTTGATCCCCAGCACAGAGTTATAAACAGCTGTGGCAGCACAACCATGGGGCCACAGGTGGTGGTGGCGGTGGCAGGGAAGATGAAATCCTTAAGATCTGCAGCCAGGAACAGGCTATGCAGAACTGTGTATCAGGCTGTATGTAACTGTCATAGTGTCACATCACATTTTCTTCAGAGGTAAGGCCACTTATGAAATCCCTCTCTCTGTTCTTTGCCCTGGCTGCTGCAGTTTGTCACCTCCAAAGTTGTGCATATATAATAGTTTTAGAAGCTGCATCCTAAACTTCATCACAGAAATCATCTGGGTTAAGGAAAAAGAAATACCAAAATGGTTTTGTTTTCTAACCTTGCTCTGTTGCATTAGCTCAGCTGCAGAAATTGTGAATTACAGGGCTAATGACTGGCCAACGGCAAGCTCCTAAGACTGCTCTTGTGTCAAAAAGCACGTAAAAGTTCCTGATCATTTGAGTCAAAATTAAAATCCTCTGAAAAGCAACCCGAAGGTGCTTCTGACTGGACAGCCCAAAACTGCGACTCCTCCTTCAGAAAGAAAATAGCCGTGTCCCACTTGAAAACCTGGATGCAAATTTGGTGAGCAATGGTTCTGTGAAATGTCATGCGTGTTACAGGATTTGTGCTCCCCACACCTTTCATTTTCATGTGTTTACATCTCCTATGTGTCTGTAAAACACTACCAAAAGCAATCCCTGCTCTGCAGTTATAAATGGCCACCCAAAACCTGAGACAGTGGAGAAGCACTCCCTCCAGGTTAGGTTCTGTGTTTGGGATAATTGCTCTGTCAATACACCTATCACCTTTAATCAGAGCTGCTGATTATCAGCTTCTCTGAAAGACAACCCTTATGTTTTTGAAGCTGGGTTCTCAGACACAGCAGCATCTAAACTCTGTGAGCAGTTCTGAAAAGAAAAAAAAAAGTCTTCAGTCTTTCCACTATTCATAGCCTCCACTCATCGGTGCAAAGCCCTTTAACAGAATTGTTTAGACCACATAACACCCACAAGTCGCAATTTATTAAAGTTTGGCAGTCTAATCACTGCAGAGTTTTTCAGAGTTGATCCCCACAGTAACAATTATTTTCTGCTTTACTGACTCAGGGAAATTCATTCTAGTTTTTCTCCCTTTACCTCCCATCCACCCTTTTATTTCTATGCCATGTTTCTTCATTCTCCTTTGCGCCTATTGTGCCTTTTGTGGTCAAAAAACCTACAGCTAGTATTTCCCCATGTTGCTAGTGGAGACTGGAACAGCCTGCATAATTTGTCCCCTCGCATGCAGATCTGCCCTAAACTTTCCAGTTTATTTGTTTGGCCACAATGTCGAGGTTTGCTCAGTTCAGTAAAACGAGCTTAAAGTTGTGAGTCATTATCAGGAGCTTCTGGGTTTTCAGCGTGTCCCCAGGACAAAGAGAACAGAGGACTGCAATTTTTACATGGTTATTGTAATTGCAGCAGTTACACAAGCCGTGTAACACAGTCAGAAGCCCAGCACTGTGGCTGGCTACACTCTTTGTGCAATCAAGGAACAAAAATCACAAGTCACTAAAGAAAACGGGATTTTAAAATGCAACAGGAGAAATCGGGGATTTTTTTTTTTCTCAGTTCTCTTTTGAAATGAATTGCCAGGTCTATGTTAAATGCTTTACACACACACACACATATATATTTGAAAAGCAGGGTTCCCCAAGATCTTTGTAATTTTCCTCACTTTCAGTCTCTTTCTGAAACCAGCAGCTTTACCCGCAGCGCCAGGCCCAGCCTCAGCACCTCCCACAGGGGCTGGGGCTGCCCCTCCGGCCCGGAGAAGCCAGCCAGCTGCTCCCACACGTCCCTTTTGTTCAACATGGAGCCAGCCTCCAGCTTAACAAAGGACCTCCCAGCCTGGGAAAACCTGGACTAGAGTCAGTTGTAAAAGCCAGCCCAGCCAAGATCACACTCGCGGCCCGCCTGCCCGCCTGGCCGGGGCTGGCCTGGGCCCCCGGCCTCACCTCCCGCCGGGCCCTCCTGGCCAGGCAAGGCCAGGCCGGACCCCTCGCCCCCACGCTGGCCCACCCGCGCCCCCAAACCCCCCTCCGTGGGCCTCAGACCGGGAGACCGAGGCGGAGACGGCCCGCACCTGGCCTGGCGGAGCCCCGCTGCTGCCGCCCCCGCGGAGCTCCCAGCCGCAAGCGTACCGGCTGCCAGCCCCCTCCGCCGGCGGCGGGGCTCGAAACCGCGACAGCCGGCCGGCCGGCCGGCCTGCCGCCAGCCCGCGCCGCTCCGATGCGGCGGCGCAGCCACCAATGGGAGCCCTCACCTCCGCTGTGGGCGGGGCGGTGCCTGCCGGCATCCCGCCGCGCCTGGCGGGGTCGCTGTGGCAACGGCGCCTCCCGCCCGCCGCTGGCGGGGCCAGAATCTCTGAGTCACCCTCTTCGCGATTGGGCGGCGGTCTCCCACCGACCAATGGGAGGTGCCGGCTTGCGGTGACGCGACGCCCGCCTTCGGCGCCATCTTGCCGCTGGCGGGGGGAGCGGAGCAGCGGGTCAGGCCGGCCCCGCCATGCCGCACTACCAGGCCTGGGAGGAGTTCACGCGTGCCGCCGAGAAGCTTTACCTCGCCGACCCTATGAAGGTGAGGGGGAGGCCGGGCCGAGAGGCCTCGCGGGCCGGCGGGATGGACGGATAGACGAATGGGCCGCGGTAGGCCCTGGGGAGAAGCGGCTGTGGGATGAGGCGGTGGGCAGGGGCGGCTTGGTGGCTCCGGCGCTGTCGCTTTAGAATTGGTTTATTTTATGAGCTTGCAGCATTTAAGACCGTATCACTTGAATTCGTCTTTCTGAATAATTAAACGAAAGCATTCATTAGCTCTGAGGTTGCGTTGTTGCCTGCAGTGTCATTTATGACTGGAAGGTGTTAGCTTCCTAAAGAGTAACTGCCCTAGGACTTAACTTAGTGTATGACTGTGTCTTGTTTCTGGTAACTTTTTCAGGAGTATAGTCTGTGCAGACATTAACAGCTGTTACAGTCTTCAGAATCAGCATTGCGTGTTAGCTAAAAAGTAGTATAAAAGGCAACGTAGAACTCATATGCCTGAGAAAACCTAGTTTTCTTCACCAAAAATAGAGGACGCACAGAAACCTTCAGAGGCAGTGTTTGACATGTCTTCAGCTAGCATGGTTGACCACTTTGCATGCAATTGCCACCTACCTACTGATAATAAAATAAATTGTTCTGTTTTACCTTCTTATGCTCTGTAATATCCAATTAAATGAAAAAGTGTGGGAGGGGTGCAGCCAGGAGTTGCCCTTTCTCTTTTCTTAAGGGGCTTCCAAAGGCAATCTCTTACCATCTATGGCAATACATTTTCTGTTTATGAAAGAGTTTATATAGGCCCCAGGGTCACAACATGAGTACCCTCCTTTTATTTGCCAGAGAACTAGTCTGAGAACCTTCTGTATGTAATTTGGCTTGTCAGGAAACTGAAGGAAGAACAAGAACTGTGGGATGTTAAAGGCAGTGGGGCTGCGTTCTTCGTGGGCTGGTGAGGCTAGGTAGTGAGTGGTCTTGCCTGTTGTGTGAGCAAGTTGTCTATCGAGTCCACGCCTGCTGCCTGTGGCAGCCTCTCTTGTGCTTTTAGGCCTGCTTGGTTGAGAGATGCACTGCTACGCAGCTGTTGTTGTTTAAAGATGACAGTTTCTTAAACAAGAAAGATAAAACTGTGGTGAGATCTGTCTCAGAGCAGGAATTTCAAAATATGTTTTGTAGTCAAGGAAGTTGTTGACCATTAGCCGGGGTCACTGTACAACAAAGACCTGTTTATAGTGTGAGTTCAGAATGTTCTCAGAGGGACACCTTGCATTGTTTCTAGTTACTGATGCTGACTGAGGCTAGAAACAATAGATACAAAGTCTCTGTGGCCAACTCTGCATTTGTTGCTGAGGATGTTGGTTTTTATCACTGTGGTTTTGAGAACTTTAGTGATTTGAGAGTCCAGAAGGATTGTGGGCAGGTTAAAACTCAGGGCAGGTGACTAGAGTAGTAACTGTTTTAGTGAGAAGTTGAATGCCTGCTTTCAGACTTCAAATTTAGCCTTATTGAGACTTAGAACCAATTTAATTTGCAAGAGCACTCTTCGGCCTTCTGATTTTAGTTACTCTACAGTCCCTTTCCACTTGTAAAACATCAGAACGCTTGAAAATCTGTCTATATGCTTCAGTGCAGCTATTGAATTAACTATAGTGACTGGAAATACAACTTTTTAAGATAATAGCTTAGGTACCGTAGGAAAAAAAGCTATAAGGTTGAGCTTACCCCAATCATTTAATCCCTTTCAAGTTTTCATGCAGAATTTTTTTTATTTTTAAGTGTTTCAAGTCTATAAATGCAACTTTCCATTTAGTTTTTCTGAAGTGTGATATATGGCGAGGGGGTATCTTGTGTTGACATGACTCTTGTAGTTTATCTTGCCTGTCACTGAGGTCCCTGCAACTGTTGTTGCTGTAGTTATAGTGGGTTTGAACATGCCCAGTGTTAAGCTTCCTGATGCCATTATAATAGCAGTTTAGTATGTTAGGCAGGGAAATGTGATGGTTCAACTTCCAAACTATCCTGGCTGTAGGATGTAGTAGAGCTGAGGACCACCACAGAGGTGGTGAAAATGTGAAGCAGTACATAATTATAATAAAACGTAGTCTGAATTTGGGCAGACTTTTTTCAGATACATTCTGAGACTTGTTAGTAGATGTTAATTCTTAAAATGTTTGTCATTTCAGGTGCGGGTTGTTCTCAAATATCGACATTGTGATGGGAACCTCTGTATCAAAGTAACGGATGATGTAGCTGTAAGTATGGAACATGTTCCCCTTTTAGGGTTTACTGTACCTCTCACAGACTTCATTTTGCTGTCAGTCAGCTTGTGAGCTCTTAGCCATTGCCTTGAGAGTGCCTGACAGTTTCCTAAAAACTTGTTGTGCTCAGCCTTCCCTAGTTGCTGTGTCTGTGACTGACATGTGGTTCAACTCTGCACGGTCCAGGAAAAGTTCTAACACTTCAGTGTTCTTTATGAATCTCAACATAATTATTTTAGGATTCTATGAAAACAAGCACTACAAAAATCTTGGATCTTCTCTCTGTCTGAAAATGCGTCATGGAATGACATTGATAGCTGCTGCTGAAGCATTTCAGGAGCATCTTCAGAGTGGTAACAACTTCCAACCATAGGTTAAGCTCCTTCATTGTGATTATGAGATGGTGGAGTGATTATGAGGTAGAACAACAAGATTCACTTGCGGTTCAGAGATCCCATTTTCTGAAGTACTGTTATGGTGTCAGTTATGCATTCAGTAAAAACTGTGGAACATACAACACGGAATTCTGCAGTGTCTTTCCAAGGGTTGCTCTACAAGAAGGTGCAGCAGCTGAGCTTATAGGTTGCCCTTGTTCTAAATAGTCTGGAAGGGTTCTTAGAAGTATTTGAGGGGCTAGGATGTGAGGCGGTAGGCAGCAGGTAGGAATGCATCAGTGTATGCATGCTGTTGTGCATGCCAGCAACAGGTTCTTGGTGCTAGTGATGTTACAGCCAAGTTGTTGTTCTGCAGTCCAGAGTAAGCAACAGTAGTCTGCCCTGCTCTTACCTTCAGTTTTGTAAAAATCAGATTTCTTCTTTCCAGGAAAAGTAGTCTGGCACTGGTTATTTCCAATACCTGGGAGGGATGCAGAACTGCAGTAATGACACTTCTTGATAGGATATTAGGGCTTAGTGTGGGTGAGATGCTGAATATGGGCCATAGATAACAGGGAAGTGAAGGACAATTAAATTGAAATTTTTCATAGGGGAAGGCTGGAGTCAGGTGATTCATGAACTTGGAGTGTTTTCAGTTACAGGCCTCCTTACCTGTTTCTGGTCATGGAAAGCTGTTACCGATGGGCGGGCAGGGGGTTAGTTTGGTTTTCTGGTTTGGGTTTTTTTTCTAAAGGTGGGAGGGGAAGTTTTCCTTGTTGCTAACTCTGTAGAGCTAATATAGCTGAAGGGAAAAATCAACTGGTTTTCTACTGTTTGTCTTTGAATTAAAATAGGAATTTAATGCTGTCAAAAGTTGCTGTGTTGACAGCACTGAAGAAGAGAGCATTCTAGGGTTTTTCCATTGTTAAAGCAGCCTGGGTAGTCATACTTGTGCTGTACAGGTGTAAGGAATTGCTTAGTCTGCAAAAAACCTAAGCAATCTTTCTATGATAAATTACTGGCATATTACTCTTGTTCCTTTTGCATTTACAGGCTTGTCATATGAAGAAGTTCCTTTTGATCTTAATCAGATGTTATGTTCCTTATTTAAGACTGTCTTAGAAACAGATTTTTGTTTGGGGGAGGGGATCCTCTTCAATGGGAAATACTGAACTGATTTTATGTCACTGGCAGTGTGACATTAAGGACTGTGAAAGGCAAAATAAACTTGCTTTCAGAATACAGAGAATAGAAAAGTAATTTTGGGTTTAAAATCTGCTTCTATTTTTAGACAACACAAACAAAGGTGTCTTTTCAAAGACAGCTTTAAAACCCAAGTTTTAGCACTGTTCTTGAGGAAGAAGAAACCATCGTGATCTTGCCTATTTTCAAAATGGAAGGCATGAGCCTTTCAGAGAAACTTAATGTAAACACAGATGTGTGTATATTTTAAAGCAGGGTAGACATGTGTTGGTGCTGCCTCATGGTAACAACGTGCCACAAATTAACTTTTAAGTACTTACCTTGTTTTGTGTGTTCTGAGCACAAATTTGTTGCAACTATAAACAGAATAAAAACAGTTCAAGTGAAAACTGACATTAAGCAACTTTCTCTTACAGTGTTTGCTGTATAGAACAGACCAGGCGCAAGACGTAAAGAAGATCGAGAAATTCCACAGTCAGCTAATGCGGCTCATGGTGGCTAAGGAATCCCGCAGTGCTGCCATGGAAACAGACTGAATTGCTGAAAATGAAATGAGTGCTCCGGTCATATTTCACTGGAAGAAAATATCTATTGGTTTTGAACAAATACTGGGACAGGAGATGCTTTTATGTACCAAAGTGGACCGATGACAAGTCTGAAGCATTTTTTCCCCCCCAGACTCTGCTTTGGAAAACTAGGGAAATAAATGCTTTCAATTGAAAGCTTATATTTATTTTTGGGAATCAAACAAGAAAATATTCTTACACATTAGGTATGCTAAGAAGTCAAGTAAATACTTTAAATCTACAGTACTTTAGTCTGAATTTCATGGGCCACAAGCATATTTCTGGGAAGTTGCTATAAAATTTCATATAGATTTCATATAAATTTCATTGTGTTCATGCCTTAGGCTGGTGTATTCTCACAGTGAGAAGGCTTATTAACTGTAGTGTGATGACTGGATCTAATAAATATTTACATAAGTGATATACATCAGCGGGGTTTAGAAGAACGGATGTTTTCTGAATTGAAATGTTAAAGTCGCCAATTTGTATTAGCACTGTCACTATCAAGATTTTAGCTTTTAGTATTGATCTTGGTCCTAAGCTGTGCATCACTATCTGTGGTGCAGTTTGTAGAACTGTTACATTGGCTAAATAATCAAACTTCTGTATTTTAGAACTTACTTTGCCTGAATATTGCTAGAGATCAGTGAGAAACTGGGAGTTTCTTTTCTGCTTATGCAAATATTGTTATTAAAAAATAGCCAGTGGCTTTTTTCCAGTACTTGAACTATTTTATACTAGCAGGGAGGGACCTCTTCCTATTCTTGCTTCAGGCAAAATTGAAGTACATCAGCAAGACAAATTCTAGAAGCTGTTGCCTATTACATTAATAGAAAAAATGCAACTAAACACTATCCAAATTCCTTATTTTAGCGGCTTGCTAACTGTGCATTTTCAAATGTTACATGTGGCGGATGGATGTCAGCCAACTGAATAAATGGATGAAAACCAGCTTAATAAATACTTAAATACCACTGTCAAAAATAGACCAATGCTCCTGTGGCTTAGACTTGTTTCTCGTTACCTCTGGTGGGGTGATGGAAGCCTTAATTGTCTTTGCAAAGGCTTTTTGCTTGAGAGCCCAGTAGCTGAAATTGATACTTGCTTTGACTAGATCTTGCATACTTAGAACCAGATGAATATTTTAATGTAATTATGCTATTGGTGTAACTAGGCTTTTCCAGGACTAATGTTTTGTGTTAAACCAAGCCACAAAAGCAAAGCAGAGCCGTACAAAGACTTGTCTGTAATGGCATTTATGTATAACAAAACAATCTGCTTAAATACCCACCTGCTGTCACTTACATAAAAATAATTGAGCTACTCGGAAGCCCTGGAGTTCCCACATTTGCCAAGAGCTCAGAAAAAAACCCAGGCTTGAATATTGCATTAGAGTACCCTTTCAGCTGAACATATAATCTTGTATATTGTTGGAAAATACTGCAGTGCTAAATTCCCAGTGGCTACTCAAATTCTAGTCTACAGGAGTCACTGGTACACATGTAACATTTTTCTTTTTGTATTGCTTTTTGAAATACAAATAAATCCAGAGAGAAGGCTAAACTTTTTTCATAGTTAAACTTCAATAAGATATTGTAATGCTGAAAATTTTTCTTGATGCTCCAAATCATTATCTTAATATTTGCAATATTATATATTAAGTAGTTAAACCATTTTTGTCTAAAACACTGTTCTGCAGTATGAATGGCTGCTACACAAAGTCATACAAGCGAAGATTTAAGCTGTTAAATTGGCAGGTGAAAAGGCTGCCACTATTTTAGACATTTTGGATTTTGGACATTTAGACATTTGGACATTTTGGATATTTAGACATATTTAGATTTTGGACATCTCTTGTACATTGGTTTGGCATGTAGACGTCTTCTACGAGCTGAGGTACAGAAAGGCTGGAGTGGCATGAAGGATAGAAGTACAGAGAGAGAAGGCTGTAGGCAGACTTGGTGTACCAAGTGGCTGAAAGGCTTAAGCTATATACTTCAGCAGGTTTTATAGGGGGACAATTACAGTACTTTGTATATATCAGAGTAGCAGTTGTCAAGCAAAAGAGACAGGGAAATAGATTTCTAGTTTTCTAACACCAGAAATTACTTCTGTAAAACCGTAAGGAAATATTAATGCTACTTTTCTAAGAGTATGTGTTGTTAAGTTTGTTCTCCATATACTTGCAGAAAAACTAGGGCGGTTCTGTGCAGTCGTAATACACAAGAATACTGATAAAGCTACTGCTTTAAAAAAAAGAAAAAGCTTTTGGCAACTTCTTTAGAAAAAGACAGGTACTTCTTGACTTTGTCCTGAAATTTTCAGCAACTTCAATACTGTGTTCACGGGGTGGTGGAAAAGCTGTGGACTCAAAGCTCTGCTTTTTTGTGCTAATACTCTTGTTGAGAGTGTGCGTGTGTGCATATGTACACTGATCACTTTCCGAATAAACTTTCAATGAGTTAGTCCATCATATTGCCAACTACTTGAATGTGTCCGCTGGTACCTGATGGAAAAGTCAGCTGCACCAAAGGGGTGATTGAATGCATGGCATGAGAAGCACTGAATTTGGCAGCCCAGCATGTCGGCAAATGCTTCTGATGGCCAGCTGGCAGTTTGTGCCAATTACAGGCTGCAGGCAGCGCAGGAGCAGATAGGCAACCTGTGCAGTTGTAGACAGGTAGCCTTCTTTGCAGGAGAAGTGGAATGAATAAAAAAAAAAAAAAAGATGTTTTTCCTTGCTATAGCTAATTTTGTTATTGCATGTTACTTCAGTAATTGTTCTGTTTTGTGAGAATGGTTTAATGAAGAATGCGGGTCTTGTTATTGCACAAAGAAATTAGATTAGTTTATCCACGGAATTTATTCTGGTTTTCTGGTGTTCTCACTTCCTGGATTCTCGGAGCATCTTGATTTCAATTCTTCCTTTGTGCGCAGCACTGAAGCGGACTTTGTGTCTGAGCTCTCTCTTATGTGCAACTACATCCCTTCTGTTAAAACCCCTTCAGGGGTTTTAACCTTCAGCTTCTCTGTACGTAGTCCATTCTGTAAGTGTATTCTGGGTTACAGGAAGATACTTAAATTATCTGTAGAAGTGAGAACTTTTGTCACAGGTCTTAGTTTTAGATATCTTTATGAAGGAGGCCTTTGTTTCCACTAAAGTCCTGACCTAACACTTCTGAGTGACAGATTTATTCTGGAAAATGCGATGCTTTGGTGCCTGAGTCTGTCAAAATGGGAAATGGAACTGAAGCCAAGCAGGTGCTTTTAAAAATGTTTGAACTTGTCAAAATAATTATATTCCATCTCAGTAAGTTCCTTCCTGCAGTATAAAAGTGGGTGATGCTCAACATTTGGCTGTAATAAATGTGAAGAAAGCCTGGTTTCTGCCAGATGTGGTCAGTAAGATTTAGGTGATCGCTTATTACCATAGGTTGATCTTAAAGGATTACGTCATCTGGAAGGTGCGTTAGCTCTCTTGCGATAGGTAGAACAAATCCTCTCACTTCATTCATCGTAAGTAAGGATGGTAACACACTGTTGTTCCCCAATGCACCCGTGCTTTTTTCACTTCTGTTCCTGGCTTAGGGGAAGGTAAAATTATAACACAGAAATGATACCGTAACCACGGTTTAAATTAAGTTTGAGCTCTAAAGTGGAAAAATGAATATATAGCAAATAAGTGGGTTTTTTCTATATAGCGTATTCTCATCTAGACTGCAGATTCTGCCACAAGTCCAATTTCCTTCAAGAGTCTGAGCATTAGTGGGTGACTTTACGGAGTAGGCGCTTAGCCGAGGACAGTATTGTTCTTTGTACAGTGCTCTGTGCTGAGGTCACAAATCTAATTGACTGAAACAAAGCTGTTTTGGTCAAGCATATCTAAGGAGTCTTCTTGTGAAGGTTTTTTAAGAACGGTATCTGCTAACTGTTTTGTGGTTTGGTTTTTTGTTTTTTTTTTTTTTTAAAGGAAACTAGGCTATGGAGAACTACATCTAGTTTTTGCTTAAGTTAATAGTGATTTGCTTTTCAAGACATGGGGGTGTCTATTCTGAAAAGCTGATACCACTTTAAAGGTAGATGCTGCATCACTCAGGATAACACAACTGTTCGTTTATAAAGATTTTATCTTTTACAAAGGCTTTGAGAGTTCAAGGACTGGCATTTAAATACCGGCAAGAGTTGAATTGTCTTTTTGCTGGGGATGACATAAAAACATGCCTTTCATCTCATTACTTTTACAATAAGTAGACTCTTTAGACTGACGGGCAGATAAACCTCCCCACCTTTATGCTGGGCTGAATTGTCTCATTTTAATTATTACACACTGAAGGCAGATGTGGGCTTTTTAGTCTGTAGAAATGTTGTTTTTTGAGAGGAGAATGATGCCACAATATTTTAGAAGCAGAGCAGTTAGCAGAATACAAAGCGTGGTAGTTTGCTAACCCCTGCTTATTTGTGCACGTTTGTGTAGGTCTTGTAACTGCTCTCGGGAGAATGTGGGCTTAAACTGGACCAGGTAAAACTGAAGCCTGTGGGAAGTGAGCCAATAAAAACATGGTCACAGCATGATGGCAGTTAACTGCCTTCATGCAAGTACAGGCCCTGTTGTTGAACGTAGTCTTTGTTTCTGGTGAAGGTCCATGCTTATTTTCTTATACTCTGCCAGAGTTAGTTATAGGCATGTGCTCTCGGAGTCCTGTAATGGGAACACAATTACTTTCTGCCGTTCTGAAAACATGTTAAGTCATGAGTGACTGTGGTGGGTTGACCCTGGCTGGATGCCTGGTGCCCACCAAAGCTGCTCTATCACTCACCTCCTCAGGTGGACAGGGGAGAGAAAATATAAGGAAGGGCTTGTGGGTCAAGGTAAGGACAGGGAGAGATCATTCACCAATTACTGTCACGGGCAAAACAGACTTGTCTTGGGGAAAACTAATTTATTGCCAATCAAATCAGAGTAGGGTAATGAGAAAATAAAACCAAATCTTAAAATACCTTCCTCCTACCCTTCCCTTCTTCCCGGGCTTAACTTCACTCCTGATTTCTCTACCTCCTCCCCCTGAGTGGCACAGAGGGACGGGGAATAGAGGTTGCGGTCAGTTCATCACACATTGTCTCTGCCACTCCTTCCTCCTCAAGGGGAGGACTCCTCACACTCTTCCCCGGCTCCAACGTGGGGTCCCTCCCACAGGAGACAGTTCTCCACAAAATTCTCCAATGTGAGTCCCTCCCATGGGCTGCAGTTCTTCATGAACTGCTCCAGTGTGGGTCCCTTCCACAGGGTGCAGTCCTTCAGGAATAGGCTGCTCCAGCGTGGGTCCCCCACAGGGACAGAAGTCCTGCCAGCAAACCTGCTCCAGCATGGGCTCCTCTCTCCATGGGTCCACAGGTCCTGCCAGGAGCCCGCTCCAGCACGGGCTTCTTATGGGGTCACAACCTCCTTCGGGCATCCACCTGCTCTGGTGCGGGGTCCTCCACAGGCTGCAGATGGACACCTGCTCCACCATTAACCTCCATGGCCTGCCTCACCATGGTTTTCACCACTGGCTGCAGGGGAATCTCCGCTCCAGCGCCTGGAGCACCTCCTCTCCCTCCTTCACTGACCTTGGTGTCTCCAGAGTTGTTTCTCTCACATATTCTCACTCCTCTTCTCCGGTTGCAATTGCGCAGTTGGTTTTTTTCCCCTCTTCTTAACTGTGTTATCACAGTGATGCTACCACCATTGCTGATGGGCTTGGCCTTGGCCAGCAGCGGGTCCGGTCTGTCTTGGAGCCAGCTGGCATTGGCTCTGTTGGACATAGGGGAAGCTTCTAGCAGCTTTTCACAGAAGCCACCCCTGTAGCCTCCCGCTACCAAAACCTTGCCACGCAAGCCCAATACAGTGTCATCTCTGAGTGCTCTTACTTGAAAACACCCAGTCTTCCAGCAAGAACCAGTGTGCTCAACCCATTAGTGCTCCCCATACAGGCGGTTCTAGGTGTTGTGTTATTATAATACTAAGGGTATAGTGTGTCTCTTAAACTCTAATGTTGGTATTTATGAAAGTGTTTTCTATTTAAATCAAGACCAGCTCTGAGGATATTTTGCACTTTTTTTGTAGCAAGTTTTGATTTTGTGCTCACATTCTTCTGTCCCCTTTTTTGTGGCGATTCTTACTCATTTTGTTAGAACTTAAAACATCAGTCATACCAAGAGGTCTGAGAGAGATTGGGTTTTTTTTATTTCCTTTGAAGTTGTGTTTGCATGTCGGGTTCGTTTTTTGTCTAGAAGTGGTATCTGTTCGTAAAAGGACTAATCTGCATTGTTCGGCTTTCTACTGAGCAGAGTCTTCCTGAGTATAGCGTGCGTTCGCAGCAAGATTTCAAAGACTGGGTTCGTGGAGAGGGGGTTGACTTTTCTGGACACCTACTGAATGGCTTTGCTGGCTGGTAGTGAGCAAATGAGCATTTGCTGCTCGCATTGGCTAGCAAAAATACATATTTTAACTGGGTTGCTCATGCATGTAAATACAGCCGTCTATAACACAGTGCCGCTATCATTATGTGGGTAAGAGATGAAAGGCTTGCCTCAGGGCACTGACAAATGAGCTCTGGCAAACTGTGTGTGTGGCTTAAAGATGTTACCTCCCAAAGGCATCTGCTCCTTCAAGGAGTCGGCAGGCAGGAGGAAGAACTAACGCCTCAGCCGTGTCCCTGTGAAAGTCAATGTCTGTCTTTAAATTGCCATAAAAGATACCTTTTAAATTTGGAGGCAGGAGGGAAACTGACCTTTTCAGTGAGTGACTGGTGGTTGGGGGTTTTTTATTTAAATTTTTTTTTAAACACATTTTGCTGTGGCAGCGCTACAGTATGGCTGAGAGCAATAACCAAGGAAAAAAACAAGATTCACCAGGGATCGGGTGTTTGTGCCCAGAGGCAAACCTTCTCTGGGCTGGTCACACAGCAGACCCACATAACATGTGACTATATTTAAACATGCAGATGATAACCAGCCGTGTTTTTAACAGAGCAAACAGCTGCTTTGCAAATAGCTTAGAATCACAGAATCGTCTAGGTTGGAAGGGACCTTTAGGATCGTCAAGTCCAACCATCAACCTAACGCTGCCAAAACCAGCACTAAACCATGTCCCCCAGCACCACGTCTACCCGCCTTCTAAATACCTCCAGGGATGGTGATTCCACCACTTCCCTGGGCAGCCTGTTCCAATGTTTGATAACCCTTGCTGTGAAGAAATTGTTCCTAATATCTATCCTAAACCTCCCCTGGCGCAACTTGAGGCCATTTCCTCTTGTCCTGTCGCTTGTTACTTGGGAGAAGAGACAGACCCCCAGCTCTCTACAGCCTCCTTTCAGGTAGTTGTAGAGAGCGAGAAGGTCTCCCCTCAGCCTCTTCTTCTCCAGGCTAAACAGCCCCAGTTCCCTCAGCCACTCCTCGTAAGACTTGTAACCTTGGAAGCTTGTTAACCACTGCAGCAACATTCCCTGTTGATCATGTAATAAACGTGCACAGACTGGGGATTCCACAGCAGGCTCGGTCAGTGTAACAGCTGGCTGCTCATCCCTGTTGCCTCCGATGCAGCGATTCTAGTGTGCCTCCCAGCCTCAGCCAAACCGTTCCGATTTACCAGTGCAACAGAGAACTCCTTAATGTTCTGGAGAGCTGCTGTTTTGGTGTTCTGCCTGGTTACTGTGCCGAGATGGCTTCACAAAAGGTCAAATGAGTGCTACAGAGCGTGAAACAGAGGGGCTGAGAGCTCCCAAGAGGGGTGAGGAGAACGACGGGACAAAAGAGGCAGCAGTCAGATTGGCTCAGGCAACCAGGCAACCACAGCCTGAATAACTCACACCTTGTAATTTCCCTGACTTGCTTGCAAAAACCTCCTGTCTGTCCCATTAAATGCTCTGTAATGTACGTGCTATACAATATTTACCTAAAAACTAGCTATGTCTGAATTTGTTTCTGTATCGTTCTAGTTCATTTGGATGGTACAGAAAGTGTGGAAGCAAAGATGGTAGACAGCATTCCCCCTAAAGGCCTCTAACACGTTGGTAGCCTCTCAAATGGAGTAACCAGAACTGAACACACGATACAAGGGGAAGATTATATCATGGATTTATAAAGCTGTGTTGTAATTCTTAACATTCTTAAAGTGCTGATGTTGGGGCGCAGGTTTAAGAAGGGATGAGTGTGTTGAAAGGCGTATGTGACTGCAGGAGTAACGGCTCAGTGTGCAGTAGCTCTGAACCAATAAATTCTTCAGGCGCCTCCAGAATACATCCAGGTGGCCAACCCTCAAAACACTTACAAATACTGAAACACCTACTGGATATGATTTCACTGGTGGTGAGAATGGAGTATTTTGATTTCACAATACGAGTTTTCCCTCCTCATTCTTTTGAATTCTGTATTAAGCTTCCTTCTTTTCTGACTCTTTGTCCCTTTCTTCTTTTCCATTTGTTTTAAACCTATCATTTCTCTTTAGATCTTTAAGACATGTTTCTCTTATTTTCCTCTATATAGTTGATTATGGTGACTTTTTGGTTGGCTTAGGGAAAGAGGATTGTTACACAGTTGCATCTTTACTTTCTTCTACTTGTGGGTGTTAATAGAGGATTTCATTCTCAAGCTGAGCTTCGGTAGAGGGAGATTCCATATTGTCACACTTACAAAAAGTACTTGTGTAGGTGTCCCAGAAGCATCAATACTAAACTACATGACCAACTTCCTTATCCAATAATAGGATAAGAAAATATTTTTTCTTGATATCAAAAAGAGCACTTAGGCCTTAGCCACTGAGAAGATCCTTTGGTTCAGACTCTGTGTTGGAGTATCTACCTAGATTGTAGCAATTCATTTACTTTCCTGTACTACAAATTGCATACTACTTGACATCATTCTATTTGCTGATGACTGCCTACCAGTCTACAACTTGTAATGATTAGATATCAGCAATTCTCCATAATAATTTGTCATCGATATCTGTCTTTTTAAAAATCATTCCTTATATTGTAAGATAAAAATTCTTCTCCAGCCACATCTGTTGTTCTCAGTTTCCCTGCGCTTATATGGTTCTTTGTCAGAACTCTCTGCAGTTGCCCTCACACCAGTAGTCCCGTAAGATTGCATCACGGCCATCTCTTCCCCTTAAATTCTGTTTGCCGTAACAAACTCCAGCTGCTTTAAAGGTGGATATAACGCTGTGTAATGTTCCTCTACCTCAGCTCAAGAGTCTAAAGCAAAAATAACTTCAAGGAATGCCGGACCATGGAGTTGCTCATGTTTTCCATTTCTCTTATTTAGAATCATGGAATTTCTCAAGTTGGAACAGACCCATAAGGATCACCAAGTCCAACTCCCTCCTCCTCGCAGGACTACCTAAAACTAACCCATAAGACTAAGAGCGTAGCTCCTTGAACTTTGACAGGCTTGGTGCCATGACCACTTCCCTGGGTAGCCTGTTCCAGTGAGCGAGCACCCTCTCAGTGAAGAACCTTTTCCTAATGTCCAGTCTGAACTTCCCCTGACACAGCTTATTCCATTTCCTCGTGTCCTATCACTGGTCACCAGAGAGGAGATCAGCACCTCCCCCTGTGCTGCCCCCCATGAGTAAACTGTGGACTGGGATGCAGTCACTGCTCAGCCTTCCCTTCTCCAAGCTGAACAAGCCAAGTGACCTCAGCTGCTCTCCATATCTCTTGCCCTCGAGACCTTTTACCATCTTGGTCACACTCCTGTGGACACAGTCTAATGGTGTGATGTCCTTCTTATATTGAGGTGCCCAAAACTGCACACAGCACTCGAGGTGGGGCCACACTGGTGCACTGTAGAGCGGGACAATCACCGCCCTCGACAGGCTAGCGATGCTGTGCTTGATGCACCCCAGGACACGGCTGGCCCTTCTGGCTTTAGCGGGGTTTGCATCTCTGTGTTTTCCTTTGACAGGCTGTGGGAGTTGTACAATTTTCACAATAAACAGCCAAACCAGTTCCAGTTAGGAGGAATGCATGTAAAGAACTAAACCTGATGTAATCTTTCTCTGTATGTTTGAGGTAACTACTTTGCTCATCGCTGTTTAGTGCTGCTGCGGCCGCGGGGCCGAAGAGTCCTGCTCATGAACCAGAAGCATTGTATCTCTAGTATTGTTAAAGCACAGAGAAAAACTAGTATTTAATGAATTGGCAATTTCAGTGGGTTAACACCCACAGGAAGACATCTATGCAAGAGTGTTGTCTCCACAGGAGGAACTCTGAACTACCCTGACCCCTTCATGAAAGGAAGAACGGGAAGGTACTCAGGAGGTAACGGGGTGCCTTCCTGCGTGACTGAAGACACCCGTTTTAAGAACATGGGACAGCCTGGATAAAGTATGAAACTACTTCTTTAACAAGTTATAGAGGCTGGAGTTGCTGGCTAACTAGAGATTGGAGCTGACATTTTTATAACAAATAAGGGATAGAAGAAATGCAATTTTTCATTAACTAAAATAGTCAAATCTATATGGTAGCTGTAAAGAAGTGTTATGACAGTGGGACGTAATACAGTTGCTTTTTTACCTATCATCCTATAAAAGTTATGTTTTACTATGAAATTCAACAGTCTTATTTGTGTGTTTGTGAAATGCCTGTAGTCCTACAGAAGAAAGACGGGTTGCTACTAATGCTTTTGGTGTCTCATGGAAAGTAGCGTGGAGCTGTTGGTGAAGACAGATGCCCCAGAAAGGGCAGAACTCTCAGCCAGCATGTTTGCTGTGAAAGAAGAAAACCACAAAAAAAAAGACAAGCCTTACAGAACACTTTAGGCACCTGTTGCTTTAAAACAGATTACTTTTTGAATTGAACTGCTATTGCTGCTCATCGCAAAAGAGCCGGAGAACTTCACCGAATATTCTTTGGGCAAAGGACTGCCTGAACAGCCTGGGATGATTGGGTAGAAGAGGTTGAAAGATGTGAAAGGAACTGTTATCTGTGATCACAAGTCTGTTAAGACTTCTCTGCAACAATCAAAACAAGAGCATTGACACAGCAGGGAGGTAACAAAAAAGTAATACTGGAATCTGGGAGCAGAGTGATAGATGAAAACTGAGACTGAACGGGAAAACCTTGAAGAGCCAATACGGAATTTAAGTGGCTTGTTACCTTCTCACTGATGGGATTAGTAGTTACAGCTTGACCTTCTGAGGCTTGCTCCAATCCCTCTGACCAAGTTTGGAAGACAGGCCTTGGAGAAGACAGGTTCAGGGAAGAAGCACCCCTGTTCCACGCATTCTCAGTGCGTTCCTTCTGTTAGGCAGGTAGCTGTGCCGCACAGGGCAGTAGCTGGGGAGGTGGAGCAGGCTGAATGTGTTTCTCTTACAGCCAGTTGTGCTACAGTGCTGGTGAGATTGCCTGAGAAGCCATTTAGGAATCTCACGCGTGGCGCCGCGCGCTAGTGGGCTGCTGCCTGGCTGTGCCCCAATTTTGGCATTACAACAGCGAGTCAGCGTTTGCCGGGCTGAAGCCTGTAAGGCTCTGTGGCCACCTCTGCTTGGGAGCCCAGGTGACCCCCTTGGCTCCCCGCTGCCCTGCTTTTGGTGGGTGCCGAACACCGCCGCGCCACAGCGCTGCGGGCAGGGAGCCACCAGCTCTGCCAGGGGCCGGGGGCGGCAGGCGCTAACGCCTTTTGTCTGGGGCCGGCCTCACGGGGGTAAAGCCGTCGCGGCCCTCTGCTCCGTCGCCTTCAGCAGTGGCGGCCGCGGAGGCGGCCGGCCCGCACCGCCCAACCCGGGGAGGGCCTGAGCCGCGGCCCGGGTCGCGGCCCGGCGCTCCCCGCCCCCGCGGCAGGAACTACGACTCCCAGCGGGCTGCGGACGGAGGGGCCCGGCCGGCACCGTGCCCCTCTCCCGGCGAGGGCGGGGACGCGAGGCGAGGCGAGGCGAGGCGTGGCGCGGCTCCGGTCCCGGTCCCCGCTGCGGCGGCGGCAGGTAAGAGCGGGCGGTTGGGGGGCGGGGGCGCGAGGGGAATTCCGCGGGCTTGCTCCCTCTCCTCAGAGGAGAGGCGCTAAATCCCTCAGCTGTGGCGTTGTGCCTTAGCCCAGCCGCCCGGCGAGACGACGGCAGCGCTCAACGCGCGGTTCAGCTTTCGCCCCGCTCGCGTAGCGGCGGCCGGGCGGGGAGGGAAGTCCCTCGCCTCGCCGGGCGAGGTCCTGGTCGGCGGCCCTTACCCGGCGGCCCTTACCCGGCGGCCCTTGGCCCTTACCCGGCGGTCGCCCAGGCTGAGGGCGGGGACCGCGGAGCGTTTGTGAAGTTCCCTGCCCGGGGGGTGGTGAAACGGTGCCTCTGCCCTCACAGGCACGGCGGTACACCGCTGAGGGATGAGGGAGCCAAGCGAGGGTCCTGGCCTCAACTTTCCATCCAGTAAATGAAATTACTTTTACAGGTTATTCTGTGTGCGGCGTCTCCTGCCGAAGCCTGCAGACGTTGAACACCGAGAGAGAGGGAGCGGGGACTGCTTAAAGCAGGCTCTGTGCCTTAAAGACCATTGTGTTAAAGAAGGTGTGCCCCTCTGCCAGCTGGCAGTGTCAGAATACTACTAACAATGGGTATTATTAAAGTCAGAATGATATCAGTGGGCCGGGTGGGGATTTTGGGGTTGATTTCAGGAACAGGAAGGCCCTAATCGGCTTTTCTGGGGGGAGAGTAGACGTGACATCCCCCGACAGCTTGTTTGGGCCAGGGTTCTTGTCCAGCCTAAGGTGCCCGATAAGCTGGCCTTACTGCTGACAATACTTATGGAAACAACAATTTTATTTAGCGTTCATTGGGAATCTGGCCAGGTTTCCTGGTTTAGTTTGAGTAAGTGGCTTTAACTATTGGTATATAAATGGTTTAGTCTGGTTTTGGTTTGGTTATTTTACTCATCTCTAGATGGGGATATGAAATCGAACTTTTTTTTTTTTTTTTTAATGGGTCATTTGCCAAACCTGAAAATTGTTTGAATTAGTACCATATACATAGATCCCTTTGCTGAACAAGCATTTTAGGGATGAGAGGAAAAACCTTTTAAGTTTAATGACCATACTTTGTTGCAGAACTGAGCAATCTGCAAAGACTAAGCAAATGACACACTCGCTCCTCAAGTTTGGCTCAGTTTGTCAGGATTCATTTGGGATTTTGACTTAGTTGCCCTGCAGTTAAAACATATCCTAATCAAGTATGTTGAATTTTCCAATTCTGTTGAAGTAGTCTGTTTTCTCTTATTTTCATAGCAGAGCTTTACCTAAAGTAAGAAAACTTGCCTAATTATTGTAGGTTAACCTGGGAGATGGGATCAGTCTTAGAAGCCACTGTCTGAAATTTACTTTTACAGCCACAAATGTGGGGTTAATGTTTTGATTGGCACTATTCTTCTGGGATGCCATACATCTTCTCTGAAACGGGTACTATTCCTGTCGGAAGTAAGCTAAAACTGAGACTTGAGTGCACAAATTGCTGATGCTTACTGAAAATCGATGGGAGATAGGCACCAAAAGCAATTAGGCAGCTTTGAAAATCAATCCACAGTTGAAGTTGTCCAAGGACAAGGATTAGATCTTTGTCAGAGCTGAAGTTGTTGTGCTGAAGGTCCTGGCACAGTGTCAAGTTCGTGACTCTTTGTTCTACATCTTTTCCAGTCTGAATTCGTATATAAAAACTTGTGTGTGATTTGCTTAAACTCCGTTTGTTTGTTATTTCTTCTGAATTCTGTTATTTTTTTTCATAGAGGCTATCATGATTTGAAGTAAACAAGTCGAAATAGAGCACAGTTGGTAATAACCAGTGCAGCCTGAATCCATATGCAGTTTGTTTGTATGAATTGCCCAAAATAGGTTTTGGATTATTAGGTGTTTCAAAAGGCCTTTTTTCCCCCATCTTGATCTGCTATACTTCTTGTATTTGGTCATTCCTTAGGGTAATACCATGTTTTCAGCCTGTTTGTTTGTTTATGTAGGGTTTCAGCAAAGCTTTCAGACATACCTAGTATTTTTTAGGCATGGAACTGCAATGTTTTAGTATGGTAAACACTGTGAAACAAGTTCAGGCTTCTTAGTAGAATATACATGGTGCCAATTTGTTCTAAGTAATTACAGTGGGTAAATAAAAAGGTTTGGGGTAATAATTCCTAAATGGTAATAGTCCCAGAAGTTCTTGTTTCTTCAGTAATAGTTTGTCAAGTAATTTGTCAGTGGAGAAGCAGCAAAGCAGGGATGGGGGTAGTAGGTGAAGTATAGCTTATAGCTCTAGGCAAAATGAATTGATTATATTACATATTCTATGCACATTTCTTGCATTATAGTTGGAGCATTCAAATTTTGTGGCTAGACAAACAGAGGTAAAGCCTTACCATTGTAGTAGAGTGTGCACTGCTTTGTTGAGCCTGCAAGAGTATTTTCTTCATGCAATGCACAATCCTAGAACCGGGGCAGTCGTCTTTAATGTGCAAGTTCCAAACGTGGCAAACAGATCTCTAATTACTGTGTAGGTCCCTAAAGAAAAGTCACTTGGAAAGTAGAGCATCTCGTTTCTCTCTGAAGAGCTTTGGTCGGCTTGTAATTAATGCTGAAAATACTTTTTTCCCTTCTGAATACTACTACTGAAAATGTCCTGGATTCTTCCTCTGAACACATTATTTTTAATTAAAAGCATCATTGTATGTACAAATGGGTATTTATGTAAATAGTAAAGCACAAAAATCTACTCCTAAAATGGCACTTGCTTTAATATCTTGGTCATGCTAGACATAGCAGGATGGCTAACACAATGATTTGAATGTGTCCTGGATTTTATGGGTTTGTATGGTTTGTTGTTTGGTTTTTGTGTTGTTTTTTTTTTTTTTTTTTTT
>VFFE01007703.1:5715945-5838886 GCA_008921705.1 Burhinus oedicnemus
TTTTTTTTTTTAAAAAAGCGGCATTATCAGCTTTGATATATATTCAAGGATATTGTTATTGATTAAATGCTTTCTGATTGGCAGGGCTGGGAATATTTTTGTGGGAATCGTGGTAGCCGTGCTTTGTTAGTCGCTTTTTTCAATAGCGTATGATGCTGACTTCTAATGCATTTGCCAGAATGAGAAAATTATCTGTGATCATGTTTGTGAAGGGATTCTACTGGGGTAAAGAACAGGAGCTGTTTCTAGGTTTCTTCTCTGAAAAGTGAGCTGTTCTCTGACATTCCTCCACTTTGTTTTTTTTGAAACATCTCTGTTGGAGGTGGTTAAGTGTAATCCACAAGAAAAATAAAGGCTTGGCAAACTTCTTTTTTTTCGGTTCTTTCTCTACCTCAAGCAATTTTTCTCATATTTCTTGCACCCAGCAGTAGATGTATTTATTTATTTTGAACTTTGCAATGAAGACACACAACTATGCTCTGTCCATTTGCTCTGTATGTCCTGGCTGCCCACCACATCTGTACCCTGGGTATGCTTTGCTGTCTAATAGAGATGAAACTTCCTCTCAGGTTAAATAGCTCCATATTATGAATCAAAAATAAAGCTCTGTTGAAGGACCTAGTTCTCTTGGCTGCTTCATCATTAGAGTTATTTGTTCTAATCTGGTGGTTACAGGTAGTGCACTTTTCTAGGTGAAGCCCTCAAATCCAAAGAGAACTTAAATATTTAGTTGTTATTAAGAGAGAGATGAAGTAGCAAGAATTGTTCTTGTTACATGTTTACTCTGGCACATCCTTTTGGTGTTGCAGATATTTGACAGAAAATGATGACTACCATCTGTTCCCCTCCTCTCTCATCATTCAAAGTTCCTTTTCTCTTTGAGAATGAAGTCTTCATAGAGAGATAACAGGTTTCTATCTCTTTCTGTTTCCATAGTCACAATTAAAAAAAAAAAATTTTTTTTTTCTCTTTACACTCTCATGCACATTTTCATTCATGATGCCCTTACTACTTGGAGTCATGATCCTAATTTCAATTTACAGAGTGCACTTCATCTTGCTGTCTTGCAGATTGCCAGAAATTTCCTCTGGCAGTCTTTATATTCATCATTTCCATCTCTATACCTTCTTTTAATGGGAAGATTGTAATATACTTTGTTCTTACATAGTTTGGAGTGCAAGATTTCAAACTGTTTGCGCTCTTTTTTCCCATCTAAGGCACCACGTACATGTCAGTTCTGCATGTGTTAATAACTAAAGGTTTTAGTAACACAGTTTTCTAACAGTGCTAATACAAAAAGCTTGTAAAGCTGCTAGTTAAAGACGATTTTTCCTTCTCTGATTTCATGGAAGAATCTTAAGAGAATTAGACTAATGGAAAATCCCACAGTAAACAGAAGGACACAGGCTGTGCCGTACCACCAAGCAGTACGGGATGAATCTGAGTCTTATCTAGAGATCAGACCAGGCAAAACATTGGCAGTAATACCATGGCAGGGGAGGAAGGCAACCTTTCACTCTTTAGTACTGGTGGATTTGGTGAAGCTAAAAATAGAGCCTGAATTTCCCTTAAGGCCTGAGGAACAATTCCCTTAATCTCATTTCCTTATCTGTAATATCTAACTCTTTTTGGTTCATCTGCACTGTTTTCCGCCCCCTCCGTAAAATGCAGATACTGGCCTAGGATGAGGAGGTTAACCTCATTATTGCTAGAAACTCTGGTGGAAGGCAAAACAAAACAATGTGCTATTCATAATTTCTTTTTAGACATTAAATGTTGAAGAAAAGCTTGAGATATTCTTCGGAGTCTGTTTTATTGGACTGTGTCATTTAGTTGGCTGGACAGTGGCTAAGAACTGTTTCAAAAACTTTTTACTGGCATGATATCCTTCCCTTTTTTAACTGTAACGTGATTTGAGAGAGCTCTGTCTAGGATACCCAGCGTTCAGCTGTGTTCACCCGCAAGTTGTATGCCAGGCTTCTGTCACTTCTCTGCATGCGTGCAAAAAAACCTCTGTTGTTGTTGGAATTTGAGGATCATTAAATAGGGTAAAGGCTGGATAGGATAAAATCTTTGCATGATCTAACCTTACTGTTTTAGCCATCAAATGTATTATTATGAAAGTTTAAACAGTTCTTGCACCCTTAATTATTGTGACTGAACAGTGCTGATTTAAGAATCCTTTAGCAGCTTTTCTGTCTGTAGAGTCCTAAACAGAAATTACTCCAGATGTAGAATAGACCTCCTTTCCCCTGAATCGTGCACATAGTCATTGGGTCACAATAACGGGCATCACACAGACCCTAGGTCAGATTCTGCCAGTTTGTGTTTATGTAGCCTGCAGGCTTTTTTTAGACTCTTTGAAGGAAGTGGGTTTGTTTAAGAATAGAAGCAAAATAAGGAAAATTGAGATAAACAAGACATTTTTAAGCAGCACATAAGAATGCATTTGGCATGGATTTGAAAGAGCAAGTAATGTTGCTTAAATATGTGTTCTTGTAAATTGAGTATCTTCCTCTTAAAAATGTGGCATGCAATATTTTAAATTATGACTGTGATATGAGCTTTGACCGGCCAGTGTTTGCATACATGTGCTGCCTCTGGGTGAGGCAGTGGAGAGCAGTGAACTTAGTCCCATACTACTTTTCTTTTATGCTTAGCTAGGCTTGGGTCTCAGTGCCTGTTGGATTTCAGTGTAGTACTGAAGAGGTGATAACACCTGACTGTCATGGTATCGTAGGAAAAATTAGGTGGGAATATGTTGTATAAGGTGCTCAACTACTCCCGTGGAATGAAGTGCATCAGGGACTAACTGCTGTAAGTACAAGTTTTAGGTGAGGCATACGGGTAATCTGGATGATGCACAGGAGCCTTACCTTGGCTCTCTGTTGTTTGTTACTGTTGTCCAAGGGGCAAAGCAGATGAACAGCTGCAAGGGAACAGTGCCTCACTGCCACAGGCATGGGGCCTTCCTCAGTGGTGATGGAGGTGTACCCCTGATCCTCCGTCCCCCTGCGAGAGAGGGTGTGGTTTCTCCTTCTTTGGGGAGGTGACCCCTTTCCTTGGTTATAGTCTTCTAATTAGGTTCCTGCTGTACTGGCTAATTCCCGATTGCGAACAGTCTAGAAAAAGATTGTGGAAGAGAATGATATCATCTCTTCCTGCTGTTTTGGAGATAGCATTGTGTGCCACCTCCCTATGGCAATAAAAAATATAAATGCTAAATTTCTTATCGAGACAAGCCAGAAACTCTGGATTTGTATTTCCTGTCTTTAATTTGCTTCCCTGTGTAGGATGCTTTATTTCATCCGATGCCTACCTCTCCTCCTTTCCTACAATGTTAATGTATCATTTTATGCTCACCTGGGAGATGTTATCAGTTGTATGCAAAGCAATTCCTGCGTTGCTAAGTTATTTTCAAGCTTGTCATAATGCTCCATAAACTACATAAATAGGAAGCTTTTCTTATACAAATATTTTCACTTCATGGTTTTCTTCTGTTTCTGGTGTTATATAATGACAAAAATGTGATGCCTGGAGATGGTAGGATGTAGGCTGAGGGTGAAGCTTCTGGGACCGTGCCACGTCTTAGTCCCTCTCTTAGGCTGTCAGTGCTAGGGAACCCTGTTACAGGTACCACGAGTTTTTGAAGTCCTTCAGTGGTTGGTTGTCCTTCAGATCCATTGGGAAGAGTAACCTGCAATTGCTGTTCTTCAGGCGAACCGATCTGTAAACAAAGACGCTGCAGCAGAGGAGTGCCTTTTCAGTAGAACCTAATGGGGGAGTTTATGTAACAGAACAAAAATAAATGGAAACATCACTTCTAAATTGAGCTGTTATTTCTCCTGCTGAGTAATTATTAATCAATAAACCTTGTATCTGACAGCATCAGAGTGTGCTAAGTGCGCTGAGCTACCTTCCAGTCTGCTAGTAAACCAACCTTGGAGAGAAAATGTTATTATTAACTCTAAACTAGGATCACCTCTGGAATGTGTCTGAAAGCAGCATGGTCTTTTAGAGCTTTTGCTTCACCCGTGCACTAGCTGTTTTGCACTGATAGGGTTTAATAGCACCACTCAGAGTTGTGGGTATTGTGCATCATGCGAGCCATAGTATCTGGGTTGTGTAGTATTTGGGCCAAAATGGGTTTTCAGATGTTAGGTTGAAAGTCTTTTAAGTTTCTTATTTCTCCAATGATGTGTTTCAGCTGGATTCTAATGCTGCAAGGCAAAGGTGAATGATTACTGGTAGAACAAGATGGGGATTTT
Organism: Burhinus oedicnemus; assembly: GCA_008921705.1. NCBI lineage: Eukaryota > Metazoa > Chordata > Aves > Charadriiformes > Burhinidae > Burhinus > Burhinus oedicnemus. Next base: position 5,720,214 of record VFFE01007703.1, read on the forward strand.
ACCATTAAGCTATTTCATAGATGACCTCTCTAAAAAATAAATAGCACTGTTCTCAGAGGCATCTGTTACTGGATACTGATGAAGACAGGGCATGAGACAGGACATAGCTGTCATGTAATAATAATTGTTCTCTTCTTGTGGAGCTATTCACTCTGCTGTTAATGGATGAACTGAGAACAGTGCAAATCAAAATGCAAACAATGCTGAAAAACAAGTGTTTTCAATAAGGAGCAGTAAGATACTGTAAGAAAGGTTTGGGGTTTTCTTGCAAACAACGTCATTCTTGAGATGCACTTGGCCTTCAAGAGGAGCTAGTTTTTGGGCTATTTACTGGATCCATCACGCTTCAAAATTTTTCTTTCAAAACATGTTTTTAAAGTAGCAAAACAAAAACATTCTTTCTTGGACTCTTTAGGATAAAAGTACTATCTAAGGTATCTAAGTGCTGTCTACAAACAGTATCCACCCTGGAGTACAGCAAAGTCTTGGAGCCTAACTACTTGACAGTGGAATAAATGGAAATATTTCCTTCTAAGGGTATTGCCTTTGGTTGCATAAAAGGAGGAAAAAGCCAAACCAAAACATGAACTCCCTTTGAAGTAGTCATTTTTAAAGGCAACATGCCAGCATGGTTGCATCACGGGACTTCAGAGAATAAAACCATCCACACTTTGTTGTTTACATCTCTGAAAACTGGAAGTATAGAAAAGTTTTATTGTACCTGTTCTCCTTACACGTTCATGGTGCTGCATTGCTGTATTATGGAAGAAGTATAAGGGTCTAATTACTTCCATCTCATGACAGCTCAGTAGTGATTAGCAGAGGAAATTCTGGTACAGATGCGTCACAACTGAGGCTGCTTTATGCTGTTCAAACACAGAGGAGTTTAGAGAACTGACTTGAGTAGCAAACTTAGAGCAAACATATTCCGTAATTTCCCAAGTGGTCTCCTCTCAGCACAGGCTGGAGAGGTTAGTAGGAGCATGCTGCGTTCCAGTAACTCATCACTAGCAAAACAATCCCTTTGAGTGTGCTATGAATTGGTGCAAGTTAAAATACTGCTGACACACTTTGCCCTTTCTTTTCTTCCTGTGCACTCAAAAAAAAAATGTAGCATAGTTGGAGCCCCAGTGTTCATTGTAATTAGGAATTTCGTAGGTGCTTTCAAGGGAACCGAGAGAGACTGAATATAGAGAGCAACTTGGGATCTCTCTCTGTTAGCAAAACATAATCCAACCAGTAACACAGGCAGCTTCTTCCAAGTCAAAATGACATCTCATGCAAATCAATTTGTCACTGGCCTCAATTGCCTGCAATAGAAGACAGAACTTTTGTGAAACCTGAAATTGATTTTGGCACTTACTGCTGGATTCTAAACAAGCTCATCCTAAAATCTGTTTGGAATTCATTGCAAAAATGGATATCTTAAGGTCCCTTCCAACCTAAACCATTCTATGATCTTTTCATATAGTGAGTTCTTTGTACACACGCTCCAGGGTGAATGCAAAATTTGCATGTTTGCACACAATCCCTCCCATGTCTTCTGCTGCAAAAATTCTGATTTCTCAAGTGCCTCTGAGAGCAGAAATATTTCTGTAGCTCTGGGTACTCCAGTGACTTAGGACATATAAGTTTCTTGCTAGAGAATGGGCTGGGATTCTGTTCCTGGGTAATGCAGTTCTGTCTTAGGTGTTGTGCCTCTGTCACTGTGTTGGCAGAGGCCATGGTGCTGATACAGCATGAGCCAGGAGGAAGAGTCCTGTTTTTCTAGGTACCCCAGCCATCCTGCCTGAACAACAGGACTGGCACTGACAGCACCTCTCTTTTCTCTTGGCTGTGGGGCTTTGTAAACATACTGATGTTGGCCAAGAGTTTGAATTCTTTGTATGTGCTGTTTACATAGTTATGCTGGTGAACTTTTTAGTCTAGACATGGCCTGAGTTGTGCTGTGATTTCAGGGAAGTTGCTGTTCTTCTCTGTGAAGGCTTGGTAATAGAAATGTTATTAAATACTGTGGTAGGTATTATTTCTATGTAAAGTGCTTTGAGGTTTCTAAAAGCCCTTCCAGTTTGCTTTGCAGTAACATTTGATTGTGCTCTGGAGGCTCCTAGACTGTATTGGTTTATGTGTTGAGGCAAGCTGAAACTGGACAAACTTTTTAATTTTGGGGTGTGTTATGGCCTGAGTATGCTGAAGGTGGGAAAAGATTGTTGCCTTGTGCTCCAGAGAACATGGTGAAGAAAAACTAGCATGTCCTCAAACAACAGAAATTATAGAAGGACAAGTGAAACAAATAAACAGATGAAGTTCTTTCACTGCCTATCATTTCCATTTCTCCAGCCTCCGAGGATTAAGGAATTTAAGGTCACTTTTCAAGGCTGTAGCACTTGCATGTGTAAGCAATATATTTTTGTAGCTTGCTGTCCTATCTCCGTAGTGCCTGACTTCTCTACAAACATTTCATAGAATCATCTAGGTTGGAAAGGACGTTTAAGATCGAGTCCAACCATCAACCTAATGCTTCCAAAACCACCACTAAACCATGTCCCTAAATGTTTCAGTGGGTGCTTATTTTGATGGTTTTATTTGGTTTTGTCAGCCATTAGAAAATTAAACGCCAGAGGTTGACTAAAATGTGTCCTGTCACATAAAGGCACTTAAAGATTAAGGTCAATTTTACTCCTGTTATAATCATGTGAACTCCCATTAACTTGTGCTGCAATTCGTGTTTTGATCCAGGAATAAATTTAGTCCATTCTGTTGACTCTCTGAGCAATTTCAGAGCATCAAATTACTCTGCAGCAGCAAAACCAACAAAACCTTCCAGCTCTGGAGAGAATGAAGGCTGTTCTGTGTCATAAACAACACTTGCCCTACAGAAGTTTTGAAATGCTTCATGTCTTATCAATTCCCCAGCAAATGAGTGTTTGAAACACTACATTCTTTAAAATTATGCATTAAAGTGATGACAGTACCATTCCCCAAACCACCTTACAAATTTTTCTCATATTTAAAGGGATGCTTGAAAACATTAATTATTAGAGTTTGAGTAACTATTTTTTCTACTTGCAGCATGGAACAGTTCAAATATATTCAAAAAAGATTTTTATTTTTGTTAAGGTGTTCTGTTTGACTGAAGCACAACAGCCCTGCATTCGGGTTCTGCAGATAGGCTGTGAAATCAGGCTGTTCTTCACTTCGACAGAATTTTATCACTTGGAGAAGGGTGTTTTAGAGCCAGGAGAGCGTGCATGGGGTCTTTTGTTTCTCTTTAAAGCAGTTCAGAGGGAGAAAGAAAGGGAAGGTCCTACCCCTTTGCATTGCTGTGCAAGGGTTATGTAAATACATCCCTGCCCCACTCCCCCAGGCTGATTGGGAGGTACAAGGTGGCTGCCCTCATGCTCTTCACTTTTTATTCTCTATATATGTCTTAGGGTTTTTTCCTTCCAAATTTATAACAATAGATATGTAAGCCTTACTGAAGAGATGCTCTGCTTTGGAATTTGTGGGAAATCTACAGCTTCAGAGGAAGGGGAAGCATTAAACTTGAATTATATGTACAGTCACCTCCTTTACTGTTGAAGTTGAGCAGCAGTCAGCACCACTGAAGCAGCCAACAGGGCATGTTTAATCAGAGGACTATTTAATTACCAAGCCATTTTGTCCCTTGACTTGCTTTGAGTTCTGTCTTTACTAAATACCTGTATGTAAAACACTTAATTCCTCCCTGTTTGAGTTGTGTAGGTTAAAACATCCTATTTCTTGAAAATTTACAGAAGTGTTGATGTCCTGTGAGTGACAGAACATCATGTATATCAAATCCTATCTTAAGAAGGGAGTAAACCCCTATATTCTTTATAAAGTAAGTCATATGTCTTTGAATTATCTTCTTGGGCTTACCAGAGTTCTGTTCTTCTCTTGCAGGCATTATGCTGCTCGAAGTATTCCTGGTTCTGGGGGCAGTCATCATCTACTTCTTACTTTCCAAGAAGAAAGAAGAGATATTACCCTTCAAAGAGGGATGGTGGGGCAAGGGACAAAAGCCTGACACTGAAGAAGATACAACTATTTGGCCATTTAAGGTGGAAACTACAGAAGAAGAGCTGAGTGTAAGCAAATCTCTGTACTGGGGAGAGAGAAGTACGAAATGGCCAAATAAATGCAGAAGTTGTTTGGAAATGATTTTTAAATTGAACCCATAGCTATATTTATGAGAATGAGCAGTGATGTCCAGGACTTGGGGGAAGGGGATTTTTCAGTACTTCAGAAGATAGGTACGGATAGGCAGATTTTACATCCTGCTATATAATTTTGTTCTCAGCTGGCTGTTGCAAGATTGCTAGTAAATAAACCTGCTCTGTAAAGCCTAATAAACATAAAAATCAAATTACAGATTACTCAACTCTGTATTCCTGTTTGTGCACCTTCCTCAGTTTGATTGTGTAGGCCAGAATAAGAATAATGTCTTTTTTTTTTTCTTTCAAAAGCAATTATGAATATCTCATTTTCTTGACTGCTTTATATTTGCAGCTGTGTTGGATGCTGATTCTTCTGTAATTAATGATCTGCTTTGGTCAACGCTAATACCACAGTGGTAATTACAGTAAACACATACATCGCAGAATTTGTTAGATAGCAAGATTTTGATTGTGTATGTTTTAAGTCAGGGATTGTACAGTTTCATAGATATGTGTGGAATAGTGGTTCAAAGAATATTCATGGGATTGCTCATATTATTCACTTACAATAGATTCCTATTTTCTCAGTAAGGCCTGAGTTTTTTTAACACTTTGTTTGCCCTCCTTAGTAATATCAATGGACATTGATGTCCAATATGTTTTCCCCTTACACTGCAGACACAAAGCTAGATAATTTCTAACTTACAGATGTTTTTGAAACACACAATTCTGTATTATGACAGCTATTGCAACATAATCCATCAGTAGAAAATTGTTTCTAAATAAATGTTTACATAAAATAGGAGTTAAAGCGATGCTAGCATACATTACTAAGATATTTTTAAAAGGTGTTGAGCATAGACAGAAAACATGTATGTAAAGACATGTTAAAAACTTCATTAAAAACCCATGCTTTCTGTACATGTTAAATGCCAAAAACAGTGAGCTTACATACTAACATCTTGCCTAGACTGAGAGTGCCTCTTCAGTGTGAGGCATGAGCGAGTGCATACATCTTAGAATGAGAGCTACCTCTATCACTGTATTAGAAAATGCTGTTCAGGTTTCAACCCCACAGAGGTTTGAGCAGGATTAGATTTCCAGACCTGCCTTCCACCCTCAATTATTCTGTGGTTCTGTTCGCAGCAGGAAGAGGCTCTTGGCTGTCATTCCCTGCTGAGTGATTTTGGACTGATTTTGCAGTATTGTCAGCATGCCCTGTAACCTTGAAGTGCAGTAGGAAGGTCACTTTAATAGTTATTCTAGATTGGGAAACTTTCACTCCGGTCTAGTTTCACCAACTTTGTGGCCATGTGAAATCCCTCAGAGTGTTTCCCAGTGAAGACACCCAGACCCTTGGTTTGGGCCAGATCCATTGATTGTGAAGCTGGGCTTGCAGGTAACCTGGGGAGCAAAGTACCCTGGAAAGGCAACAAGACTTACGCTGGGAAGCCACAGTGGTGTCAGAAGAGTGTATTGTCCTCTGGTTATGAGCCTGGCAAACAGGTTAGCCAGCCCTGCAAAACAAAGAGAGAGAGACTGTTAAGAACAGCTGTAAATAGAAGAGGAAGGAGGCCATCTGGAGGAGAAAAAGAATTGGAACAGCTGATGGAGCATCAGCAAAATGCACAGGTGTCATTAGAGATGTTGTTTTCATTGTTCTGGTTTCACTTGGGAATAACTAGAAACCATGCCCAGTAGAGCCAAGATGGCAGGCACAAGTGCTTGTAATGTCTCTTCTTTCTTTTTCCCTGTAGGACTTATTTAGGAGACTTGACCAGGCTCGATTCACTGAGCCACTGGAGAACAGTTGCTTCCATTATGGGACTAACTCGGTGTATCTCAGGAAGGTTGTCTCATACTGGAAAAACCAGTTCAATTGGAAGAAACAAGTTGAAGTCCTCAACAAGTACCCACAATTCAAAACTAAGATTCAAGGTGTGTGGCTTTTTCCCTTAAAAAATAAACAAACAGTAATACATAATCTTATCTACAAGAGATCTCAGTGCTAAGAATGCTATGGTTGTGTTGCATGGGCCTTCCCTCCCTGGCAGCCATGGTGTGGATCATTGGCTCTGCTGCTGAAGCAGTGAGAAACTTCTTCATTGTAACTGAAGCCTTTAGGACAAGGAATGACAAATGGAATTCCCTTGTGCATGGATGGGTTGTCAGCTGGTGTTAACAGGAGCCAAGCACAGGCATTTGGAAACAGAACTGGGTCTTAAGATGTACACATGTTCTCTGACTTTCATGCAGTCACGCAGAAATACCCACAGATGCCTCCTCTTGCTCCATGTAGTTCCCCAGCTGTTGCTGTCACAGTGATGCCGTCAGTCTGGCAGCCCTCCTCAGCTGGGCGTGCTGGCTGCTCAGGTTGTCCCTGCTTGGTGGGGCAGATGCGCTCTGCTGCACCATTTCAAGCATTCGTAGGTCTAGAAAGGCAGAACACCTTTCCCTTGGGGTTGATGTGCTGCCAGGTGCGAGTGAATGGTTTGTCTTTTCATTTAAAGCACAGACACCTTTTGAAAGAGGCCATTCAGCTAAGGTCTGCTGGTGCTGGAGCCTTGTCAAAATGTATGTTTTAAATGCTTGAATTAAGTTGTGCTTGGGTCTTTTGGGGGTACAGTTGTAGATTTAAAGCACAGCAGGCAATTGTCTCACATGATGGCAAAATTCAAGCTTGAGATTATGCTATTACATTTTTACTTGCACCCTTAATTGCACATTATTTCAAATGGGGCAGTTCACCATAATATCTAAAATGGATTTGGGATAATAAATGGTTGTTACATGGTGGTTAGAACATAAAGATTTTATTTAAGTGTATGAAACATGGTTAGTGCTGAAAAACGTAAAAGCAAAAAGTCTTCTCTTAAAAAAGAAAAAAAAAAGTACCATCTGAGATATGAAAGGGAAAAGGAAGCTAAGGACAATGCACTATGTATAGCAATAGGAAGAGAAATTTCAACATTAGGAATGATTACAGAGAAGAGCCATGAAAATATGAGATCAAATATGCCATGTATCAGATTCCTAGCTTCTGTCCTCACTTGAAAGGTTTTCAGAGAATACATAAATCCACAGAGTTGTCAAGGATGGGGAAATCTCAGTAGTGAAATGGGTGGGATTGCTGGTGAGCTGGAGCTGATGTGAGCAAAATGTGCTTAAATACATCAAGAAGTGAGGCATTCAGGCTCTAGTAAGAGTAAATTATTGTTTACTGGAAAGCAAAGCCCTGAATGGGTTTGAGGAAAGGCAGTTCACCTGGAGCAACTAGCACAACGCTGTGTGAAGCCTACTGCTTACATATTGTAAGAATCACAAAGGAAATAGCACTGCAATTTTTACCTTTTTACTTAACAATGAGAAGACTAGTACTAGAACACAGTTTCATGTTTTGGTTTACTCACTTAAAGAGATACTGAAAGCTTTAGACAAAAGGTAGAAAAGAACTACAAAATTGAACACTAACTCTTTTAGCAAGGCATGTTTTCAAATCTTTGATTCAGCACAATTGGTTTATCAGCAGTTAAGATGCGTGACTTGATTACAGGAGGCCTCCACAGACACAGTATACGTACTGAAGGCTTTTAAAATTCTTTTTGCTGTAACGTTAGGATCGATGGCTGGAGACAGAAGCTAGACGTGTTCAAGTGGAAAGTAAGGCATGCACAAAACAAGGAAAGTGATTAACACCCCCAAACAAACAGCTGCTAGTTATGATGGATTTGCTGTCGCTTGATGCTTTCAAGTTGCAATTGTATGCCTTTCAGGAAGAAACATCTGTGGTTGGCTGAAGCCTATCTAGTGCCATATAGGGACATTTGAGTAAAATTTAAGGGCACTTGGACTAAATGATGTAATCATCTCTTCTGCCTTGAAGCTGTGTGAGTCACTATGTTGCCGTTAGTAGATTGCTTCACTTCTATGTCTTAATTTGCCAATTTATTTTAAAACAGAAATACAACGAACTCATTTGGCTGCTGTGCTGCTTAATTGCCCATTATAAAGTACTTTAAGGTTCTTGGATAAACGGATCCAGAGAAGTGCAGTGTGTTTGCATGCCTACCAAAAAAGGACTTCAGGAAAGATTTATTCATAATCTGTTCTGTGATTAGTTTCAGTTTCATGGTAAATCTGAGCATGTTAATTAATTATTTTGTTTTTACAGGCATTGATATCCATTTTGTTCACGTAAAGCCTCCTCGTTTGCCTGAAGGCCAGTCTGCAAAGCCATTATTAATGGTTCATGGTTGGCCTGGCTCATTTTATGAGTTTTACAAAATCATCCCTCTCCTGACGGATCCTGCAAGCCACGGCCTCAGTGATGAACACATTTTTGAAGTAATTTGCCCATCTATCCCTGGTTATGGTTTCTCAGAAGCACCCCACAAAAAAGGTATGATGTACGAGAAGAAAGTGAACTAACACAAGCCTAGTCTTACAATGAGATACCCCTATTAGCAGAACAGTAACTCCTGGCTGTTCTTGTTTTCCCAGTGTGTCATGTGGGAAGAGGGACATAACAGTGTGACTTCAGGTGACACCATTGATAAGTTTCAGGAGCAATGTATAGATAATTTACAAAGGACTATAAAACGTTATGAAGTACACCTCATGAATTGTAATTGAATTAATGAATGAATTGTGTGTGGGTGAGCAGGAAGGATAAAGTTAATTTGTTACTGTTCCTTTTGGATGTTTTGAATCCATATTCAACAGCATTATACAGGTAGGTGAGAAGTAACAGTTGAAACAAATCAATTCATATATCTACGTGGTAGATTACAGCCAAATATCTGCTTGTTCAGCTTGTGCTCTGAATTGTACAAACACAAGCTGCAACAAATTGGAGCGATGTAGTATTTAAAGTGATACTGAGTTCAGTATTTAATTATGTGTGCAGTGAATCACAGAATCACAGGGGTTGGAAAGGACCTCTGGAGATCATCTAGTCCAACCCCCCTGCCAGACCAGGGTCACCTAGAGCAGGTTGCACAGGATGGCATCCAGGTGGATTTTTAATGTCTCCAGAGTCAGAGACTTCACCACCTCTCTGGGCAGCCTGTTCCAGAGCTCTGCCACCCTCAAAGGAAAGAAGTTCCTCCTCATGTTTAGATGGAACTTCCTATGTTCAAGTTTGTGCCTGTTACCTCTTGTCCTATCACTGGGCACCACTGAAAAAAGACTGGTGCCATCCTCCCGGCACCCTCCCTTTAAGTATTTGTAAGCATTGATGAGATTCCCCCTCTGAGTCTTCTCTTCTCCAGACTAAAAAGACCCAAGTCCCTCAGCCTTTCCTCATAAGAAAGATGTTCCAGCCCCCTAATCATCTTTGTAGCCCTCTGCTGTACCCTCTCCAGCAGTTCCCTGTCCTTCTTGAACTGGGGAGCCCAGAATGATGTGCAGAAGGTTGCTCTTGCTTTAGTCCCCTGGTTATGATTTATGTGATCAGCATTTAGTGAAGTGAAGAAGCACATTACTAGTGGAAACTTAAAGTTTCCAATTATCATTAAGATCAGACTCTGCTCACAGTAGACAAAATGGAAACACTGCCTGTGCAATGCTCAGTGCCTCTGATAGGGTTCAGCTGGAGTATGACTATAGTTTAAAGGGAGTCTGGCCACCCCTCAGTCGCGCAAGGGTGTGGACAACTGGTGGGGTTAGGAGAACACTAGTCTGCAATGAAGGCTGGGTTTTCTCCTCATGGTTTCTGCTTGCTCTCTAGACCTTCCCTGGATGATGTGACAATGGTTTCCATATAGTCTGTCAGACAGGCAAGGAAAAATGGACTTGTAGCTTTTTAGGCACTTGAATGTTGCCTGTACGGGGACAATAAATGCTGCAGAGTCAGAAGTGTAGCTGGAATTAATGCAACAGTGGTTTTGTTTTGTTTTCTGTTTTGTTTTGTTTTTTTAATGCAGACTTTAATTCTGTAAGTGCTGCTTCTGTTTTTTACGAATTGATGCTCAGACTGGGATTCAACGAATTCTATGCACAAGGTGGTGACTGGGGCTGGCTCATCTGCACCAACCTGGCCCAGATGGCTCCCAAGTGAGTACCCCTTTGGTACAGTGCTGCATGGTTGGCATGCAAAGTTGTTTTATTCTTTGAATAGTTATTTCTTATGCACTTGAGAGTTCCTGTCCAAGTCCTCATATAAGCACTGTGTAGTTTCTCTCTACAGTGCTCAGTGTTAGGCAGTGATCCAGAATTACATACTTTAGTTTATACTACATACCTGTTCTTTCAAACAGTTGTGCAGTAGTTTTGTAATGGCCCCACTGGGGTCTGGAGTGGGATAAGTACTTGTAACAAAAGGAGGATTTGTGGCTTAGTGTCCAGGAGTGTGTGCTGATTACTGACAGCTGTCCCTTTGACTTGTCATTTTTGTGCGAAAAGCCACACTACAAAGTGCAGCTAAGGCCATGACGTAATTAGCAGGTCACAATTTAAGTATGTCCGTTTTTGTTAATAACATTTTAAATATAACAACTGCTTGAATAATATCTTATTTTTGTTAATTTGTGGGGGCTTTTTCTGTTTTTATTTTTAGCCGTATGAAAGGTCTCCATTTAAATCTAGCCTCAGTTACAAACATGGGATTCACTCACCTCCTCTCCATTCTGCTGGGCCGCTATCTGCCAGGGCTCTTCGGTTTCCAGGATGAAGATGTTAGGCGGATGTTTCCCTTCTTGAAAAAAGGGCTCTACAGGATCTTGTTGGAGTCTGGCTACGCTCACATACAGGCTACAAAACCTGATACTGTTGGTAAAACAAAACAAACAAACAAACCTCTTGAGCTTGGAATACTTAGTCTGTTCATTTTAGTTGTACTTCCATAGAAACAAGACATATTGCTTAAAATATGGAGAAAAATCGTTTTTTTTCCGGCAAAATTGAAGTAGGAAGATTAGAGGTTTTAAAAGGTTGGCTCCTCTTCTGTATCCAAGTCAGAAAAGGTTAAATATGGGTACGTGGTATTACAATTACTTTTGCATGCAGAAGCAGTAAATCTGCACATCAAAATTGAGCATGCTCCAAATGCCACTGACCTCATTTTCAGTTTCCGTAAATAAAATAGTTTATTTAATACTTTTCCACTTCTGCTACCACTGGGGACTGTAATTCTATTTCAAATGCAGCTATGCTGAGAGCAACAGGTAGTTTCTTCACAGAGGATGGATCACATTCAAATGGTGTAAACTACAAGAAGCTTTTAGCTGTCTCAGCACGCACTGTAGTTTATTTATAGGTATAAGTAATACCTGAAAATTAAAATCAAATCTAGTTCTCACTCATTGTTCCAAATCACTTGCAGACTTTCAAGGAAAAAAGAAAAGCGTACCTCTGAATATTCTTTCTAGATAAGCTAGTCACTCAGATTGCTTAACTACTTTAAGTATCTCAATATTAAGGGTTTCTATTTTTAAACATCTTTTGCAACTGAATTGGACAACTGAGTCAAGAATACTGAATATATTTTAGTTTAGTGCAGCAGCAATTCACTCGTGGATTTTATTTAAAAAATAGCTAAGGAAAATGTTTCATAATGGTTTTCCATAAGCTTACCTACAGAAGCAGGTATATTCTTAAAATGTGTAGGCAAAATTATAATTTTATGGATTTTAAATAATTTCTAAAAATTATTCTAAAAGTTACTAGTCTCTAATTTCTTTTGTGCTTTAAGAAAAAATGGGGAAGCTAGTAGCTGAAAGATGCCTAGTCATGCTCCTTCCGCTGTGGTTTTCTGGCTGATTCTTGTCCCTACCAGCAACGTGTGGTCTGTCAGAGTGGAGTGCACAGACTGGGAACCAGAAGCCAGTTCATGTTTTGGGAGCTGGAGCAGGAGCATCCCTTCAATTTTGAGGCCAAAGAAGAGAGGAGCATGGCAGGTGGCAGGTTCCTGTAGGGAGAAGGACACTCTGAAGAAGGGAGCGTAAGGCAGCTGGAAGAAGCACAGCCACGGAGGCTACCACAGTCTTCCTGAGACTTCTGGTGGTACAGGGCTACCTTGCAAGCTGTCCTAAGCAAGGAAGTTGTCTCTGGCTCTTGATACATACTGTGCTTGCTACTACTATACTCTGGATTGCTTCAGAGCTGGCTTTTGATCTAAGTGGCTTGCATGGATTTGCTTTTACTTATCCTTTGGGAAACATGCATGGAGTACCGGTTTATTTTCGACTGACTGAAATAGGCAGCACCTGTATCTAAAGTACTGTTAGATCGATGTCAATTTTTTCTACGTGTAAACCAAGGTACTCTTTGTTCACAGTACACATATGAGAACAGGCTTGTCTCGTTCTGCAGATCTGGAAAGCACGCTCAATATTACTTTTTCAAACACTTGGTATTTCAGTTGTCAATGTTAGTTGTTTGATAACTGAAACTCAACTATCATGTTTAAGTAGCAATTAATGATGAAATTGTGCTAGCTGTAGTGCTAGGCATCTTTCAGGAAGGTTGGGTTGCATGGGTGGAACTCCAAATATATTGCTGTTCCTCAGGAAAAGCTTTTTCTAAGGCTTTTCTGAGCAGCTGGGACAGTTTATGGTTCCTGTATTTCACAGCACTAGGATGTATTAGCAAAGTTCCAGGTGCAGGGCTGGTTTTTCTGTCCAAGCAAAACAAACTATAGAAACTATATTCAGCCTTGTTCTACATGAAGGTAGTTGGCTATTGCTAATTCAGGAGATGGACCTTTTAGTAAAGCCTTGCTCTTCTTTAATGACTTTCTACTAATCCTTAAAATGTTTTTGCTGTTAGATAATGGTGCAAATTCTCCTAGTCATGTGTAGGCATGTGGGGTTTGGTCCTGTAATGCTGTTTAATACTTGACAACTTCCAGATTAATGGAAGCAAACCCTACTTGGCACATAGAGCTTAATCTTATTAGCTTACAAGAAAAAAAAAAAAAAGCCAGCAGAAATCCAATACTGTTACAACAGTTAAAAAACGTACAGTGTGAGCTAATACAGAGCCTGTTGGTTTGCAGATGCTATCAGTTTATGATTCAACAATAGATGGCTCCAACTTGTTCCACTATTTTACTTATTTATTTAAGAACACAGTTACTGGAAAGCTTTGTACAGTTATCATCTACCCTGTGTGATAATGGGCCACTTCTGCACCAGTCTGAGTTCAGTAGTCGGATATCGCAATTTTAGTTACATTTTCCTCCTCCTTTTCAGGCTGTGGTTTGAATGACTCTCCTGTAGGACTGGCCGCGTACATCTTGGAGAAGTTTTCTACATGGACTGATCTGGAATTCCATAATTTAGAGGATGGAGGACTAGAGAGGTAAGCATTTCCTCTTACGCCATTTTGGATGAGGTGAGTAAGCCCAGAGCGAAAGAAGTTTGTCTGAATTGATTGCCTCACATCTCATAGGGAGCCTGTGGTGACCACAAATGGTGCAGTGCTGTACTACAGCACACAAAGAAGCAAATAGGCAATGAAGACTGATGTATTCCCTTCCCACTTTGATCTCCTAGAAAAGAGATACACCCTGCAACTTCTGGGGATTAAGAACTGACTTAGGTGGAAGAATCTCATTAGGACAGAAAAACAAAAGTTTAACCTACATTAAGATGCTGGGAAACAGAACTCATAGTTCATTTTAATACTAATACTTAACTCTCTATGAATTTGCTTTAAATTGATCAGTATTGCTTCATCTACCTACTGTTTGCTAATAAAGGATCATTCTTAGCATGCAGCAGAAATCTGAGATGAAGTCCCCTTCGAAAACTGCTGAGGCACCTGGCAGGAGTGGAGGGAAGGGAGATGTTATGAAAAGGTCCAGTGACAATGGATCTGAATAGAATGTTTGCACTGCATACAGCTAATAATTTGATGTGAAACATGCACTGTTTACAGCAGCACATGTTGGTGTGATGGCTCTATTGAAGGCCCATGGTAGCATTTCAAATTATGAATAATAAATGGCACAAGCTGTTCCATGTGCTCTTCTGCTCCTACCCTCCCAGTCTATGGACAGCATAGCCAGCTACACTGGGGTATAAAGTGCTTGTTGGAATCTGCCTTCTGTGTAGGAGTTAAAATGTCACTTCCCAGTTTGTGTCTGAAAGCCTTTAACACGCTTATTTGGCTACGGACAGACAGAAGGGGAGTAACACACTCCACCTCCAACTCTTTTCTAAACCAAGTTAACTATTTTTTCCTTGTAACTTTTCTTCTCACAACCAAACCAAAGTCAAGTCCCTGCTAAAGTAATGCAAAATGGTATTCAGTTCTAACTAAGCAATCTCTGGGCTTACCTATTCAGGAAGTTTAACCTGGATGATCTGCTCACCAATATCATGATCTACTGGGTGTCAGGCTGTATAGTCTCCTCAATGCGTTTTTACAAAGAAAATTTGCAGAAGGGGATAGGCACACAGAAGCATGAAAGGTAAGCAGGTTGGGTTTTTTCTTTAAATATTTTGCCCTGAACTTAATTTTATGGTTGCAGACAGGTTGCTTATGTCTTATAGCTGCTGCAAGTTTCTGAATGCTGAGGAAAAGCAATGCTGTATCACACTGTTACCCTGCAGGACAGGTCTGTTAGTTGATGTACTGTGTTGTGCCTGGAAAACACAGTAATTGGGTAAGAATCCTGAACCATGAGTAAGGAGAATCTGACTGGAGGCACTGCTTGAGGACCTCCCATTCATGGTGTATCCAACTAGGGAAAAGCACATGCAAGTGCTTCCAGATTTTACTTCAGTTACTAAATTAGCCTGCGACTGAGTCATGCCGTCAGTTTTGTTTATAGTTTATTTGGTTTGTAGTTCTAGTATTTTTCTGGACAGTTTGCCTATTTCTGCAAAAGATTTAAGTCCTACCTTTGGAAGCAACTTCAGTATACTGACAAACTGCATAATTTGAAAGTCATTAAGACTGATGTTCCTGCTGCGCAGACCCTTAAGACAGCAGCTTGGTTGCGTATACTTGTGTCAGCTTGAGTATTAGTGAAGTCTTAAACCTGCCCTGAGGTATTCACAACCACAGCTCAGTGCTATGTATTTATTTAGCTGTGAAATGATGCTCCCAGGAAGCTGACTCAGTTCTTGAAGCTGTTGTGGCTACACTGTGGGTAGCATCCTGCTCCAGTTCTGCCTACACGAGATGAGCTATATGAGCTTCTATGTGTCTAGAGAAAAGAGTCTCAAAGTCCTGCATAAAATTAGGCGCTCCTCTCCTCCCCCTTTGCAGAAGTTCAAGTTACTTCTTTCCCTGCCTACCCTCCAGTTGTCCTGACAGGCTCAACATGTTCTAGTTGTAATCTTCACTGTAAATCTCTCTCCAGCCCTTGTCAGATTGTGTGCTTTCCCCTCAATACATGACTCTTGTGGCCTGAATGCAGCATGAGGACACTTGGTGCAAAAATTAGAAATGTTTTTTTCTCCCCAGGAATGGGAGTGCTGTTGAATGTTCAAATTTAGGATCTGGAAGTGAAATTGTAATTGTCTACAGTGCACCCAACTGTTTAAGAACAATGTTCTCATGGGACTTTCCCTTTCTTGCCGAGTTAAGTCTTTGAAAGATGAAAATTATTCTCTCTCCTCTCAGGCTCACAGTACAAGTACCCACTGGCATTGCCTCCTTCCCTAATGAAGTCATGCACACACCCCAGGCTTGGGCCCAGAAGAAATACACCAACATAGTTTCCTTCCATTTCATGCCTCGAGGTGGCCACTTCGCAGCTTTGGAGGAACCTGAACTTCTTGCTGAAGACATTCTGCAATTTGTTGGGAAAGTAGAGAAAGAGCAACTTTGGAGAAAGAAAGGAGAATAACTCTCCTAACAAACAGCAGGGTAATTGCTTATATCTTAGCACAGGTACAGGCCTTACTAAGTCTACTGTAATCCATGTAATTAGATCTTATTCTTGACCAGATGTGAGAGAGGACAGCAAGAAAAATGCAGTATATCTCAATGAGATGCTGTCATGGGTACCTACTGATTTTGGGGTGGTTTATTTTGTTCAGCTAGGCTAAGAAGGTAGCATGAAGATTACTGGATTACTTTCTCCTCCAAGCACAGACTTTTAAAATCTGTTCTGTAGTATTCCTGACTCTTGCTCTGAAATTGAAAAATAGACCTTACAACTAGTAACGTAACTAATAACAGTTTCATTGTTATGAAAGGCTTTTTTTCACAGCAGCACTAAAGCTTGAGTTGGTGTAGGTGTGAGGTTCTTCATGTAAAGAATGGGGAACAGCCTAGCAAGACCTAATTTGCATGAATGCATCAGTTAATCAGCATCAATGATCTACAGTACCTTTAGACTAGCCAGCTGGCTACTGCTGGCTGCCTTTCTCTTTGAGCCTGGGCTGTTAAGTAGCTTCCTGGCTGTGAGGAAGCTCAGCTCCCCTGTGCCAGGCTCCTGGGACAGCAACATGTGAGGAGCAGCTGAAACACACAGGTGCCTGTAGCTCGGACTAGAAGGAGGGGCTGGGTGGGAGTAATTATAGCCCAAGCTACTCTTAACTAAAATCGTAGCTCTGGATCGGCACAAAACACCGTGGCTTTGCACTGCTTCTGCAGGGTATTGTGAATACTTCTTATTAAAGAATAAAAATTCAATTAATTCAAAATTAAAAGAAACTTGCATTAAAATTTTGAATACTACCTGTATGTTTCTTTTAAATTTTTAATAACTGAGACTTTGCTTGGTGACAGCAAAGAAAGAGAAGCGTCAGTTCAGAACCTGTCAATTCTGTACTGGGCCTGTTAGAAAGGTCAGATCGAAGGCAAACTGCTCAAAGAAAATTGAATTTGAAGGGCTGTATGTTTTTGCCAGCAACAGTCCCTAGTGTGTGCAGTTGAGCTTCAAACACTCTTAAACTATATCCAGATGACTGATTTCAGTATGATTTTGTTCTTCAGTCACTTGTGATATACTTCCCTCCCCCTGCAAGCAGAGACAAATATAATCCACTAATAACACTTGCATGGATTAATATTATTTTACAATATTAATTGAAATGGAAGCTGTTAAGCAACAGCCACTCCAGCAGAGCCTGGCTCCATCCTACAGGACTTTAGACTCAAGAATACCAACCAGTTTGGTTCACAGAAGGAAAATCAACACTCCTGCTGGGCACAGTTGAATCTTAGTGCTCAAAGCCACCTGATATGCCATGACAGAAAATCATTAGGGCAGATGGGTTGTGGAACAGCTTGGATCAGTTTTCTGAGCAGAGATGAGACTTGTGCTACCCCTCCCTCTGCCTTCTGTGCTTCTGCACCTACCTCTGCCAGCAGAGGAAGGCACAGCAGCTCTCAGGTCTCCCTACGAGATTTGACTGCAGTACTGCCTTAGACCTTCAAGCCGTACTTGAATTCTTTAAGACAGCTGACTGCTTCCAGATTAGTAGTGAGTACTTGTAAATGCTTTCATTAGTCAAAAATTTATGTTCTCATTTGCAAAATAACATGTGGTTCAGGCCTGTCTGTTTTGAGTAGACAGGAAGAAAATACAGAATCATTTACTTTGTCTAAAATACATTCTTCTCAGAGAAGACCATCCCCAAACTTGTTTCAGGTTCAGTATATTAAAAAAAGGTTGCTTATTCAGGAGGAATCAGCTCACCTCTGACAACAGTTGTTTACATGCACCACTGTGCTCCCTCTTGCACAGGTCTTGATCTCTGGTCATTTGTTTTTGCCTTACTTTTGTCCCCTGTGTGGCCTTATATTTCAGAGCTGGAGATCATCCTCTCTCATCTTTAATGCACGTGCAGACATCTGCTGTGGTGCTAGGGAGCACTGCCATATACTGATATAACTGAATACTTCCCCAGGGACTGCTCAATCACAATGCAGATAAAGTAAGTGGGAAGGAAGTTTGCTATATGATACCTGCCAAACCGATTTTCAGATGTGAATAGGCGGCTTGAAGCATTTTCTCTTTCCCTTGTGGAGCAGTGAGAGCTGGACAAAAAACCTCCTGTAGAACCTTTCTATTTTTAAATGCGCCTCACCGTGCTCAGCAATCTGAGACAATGATAATGAACTGAGACAGTAAGCGAGCACGTCCTTGCCCCACTCTGCAGGCCAGGTAAGTGCACATCAGCCTACTACAATCACGAGCTGCCCGCACTGTCAGTTTTACTACTTAGTACAGAAGATAGACACCAAGACACTAAATCCAGCATGAAAATGAGTTTGATTAGCTACTGTCTGAAAAAGGAAAAAATCTGGACCTAAAAGGTGTGGTAGACTGTGGAAGCTTAAAAATTATAATTAAACACCTGTTATATAGCAAAGGTTGTTCTGAATTCTGATGTCACACTTCTCAAGTCTTAAGCCCACAGCTATCAGCAGCTGTTGTTCATCACCTACTTATCTACACTGAGATACGAAGATTCAGTGAAATACTATGACAATGTGAAAGAGTATAAAATTCAGCTATGTGCCAGCTGTAAAGCCTGCCATCAATTCCCCTCCCCTTTTTCAAAATAATAACCTGTTTTTAGAAAAACGCAGCCAATCCCACTGCCTGTAGTGCAAGGTTTAATACTAATTAAGTGTTTGTGGGCTAGTGATAGCATCTGCATCTCTTCCTGCAGGGAGCAACTCTCCCATGAGCCTGAGATTTGGATTTGAAAACCACCTTGAGTGAATCCAGACTCGATTCTGATACACTCTGGTACATTAGTCAGTAGTGCAAAAGTCAGATAATCAGAAATAGTTGTAACATTTCTGTTAGCAAGTGACTGCATATCAGATTATTGCAATAGTAATAAGCAGTAAGAAATGACTCCCTGCTCTGTTACACTTGTTCTTATTTAAGTGAGCCAGCTAATTACCTGCTGCTCAGCCAGTAAGTTTCCTCTAACAAGGCCGAATGCGCTGCTGTTGGGCTGGCTGAGCTGTTTCTTGGGAATAAAGCTCTTTGAAATAGTAGCTGTGGCCTTCAGGAGAACCTAGAATCCAGTAACATTTTGATACCCAAAACATTTTGTTTTACTCCAGAGCCATTTCTTTGGTGAAGCTTCCATTTCTGGACCAAAGATGCCCCAAAGTCTCTGCTCAGAGAAACTGTGGTCCTAAAAGCCATTCCTCCTTAAGTTGCTCCAAAACATGCATGTATCCCACACTGAAACCGGGAGTAGCTGACCTGAACCCTGCTTTTTAATTAGCCAGTTACAGCCCATGAAGAGTCTGGATAAAGGTTCAAAACCATGGAGATGGCACTGAAAATAAACAGAACTTAAACTCTGCCCCCCAACTAAAGTGCTTTGGAAAGTATCTGCTTCTAGTATGGAAAAGCACTAGTAAGGTCATCATCTTCTCATACAGCTCCAGCTAAACTAACTCCCACTACAACCAAACTTGACTTCTGACTGTTAAATTACAAAACAAAGTCCTGAAAAATCCAAGCCACTATATGCAGCCTTTGGACAACTTATACAATTAAACAAGACGACTTCATGTACATTAAACAAAAAAGTCAGGCATTACTCAGATTATGAATGAAAAAAAAATGAATAGAAATCACACTTTCACATAAAAAAGGAAGTTAAACCATCATTTAGTGAAAAATAGTATCTGTTAAGTCTAGCTTCACAGTTAGATCTAGATCCATAAGGGGCACTATTCATCACCACTGAGTCAGCTGGAATTGCTCGGGGGCAGGGACTGATCGGTTCAAGACAGCCAATCAAATGTACATTCTGTTTTACAGCAGGTGCAGTACATAATATGCATTAAATGAAGATACATTTTTGTCTGAAAGAGGAATTGAAAGATCCTTCTGGATACTGTGGGAAGAGACAAGGAATAAATCCATATTGATTTCAGGGTAGCTTATTTTAAAACACTGAGAAATGATGCCACTTGTTTTACTTGCTGTAATAGCACTTTAAGGAATATAACTCACACTAAAACCATCTTGCTTAGGATTAGTTTTCTTTCACGGAAGAAATGTCCCGCGCAGTGCCAGACAGCCCTGATGGTGTTATGCCAATGCTGCTAGAAGAATTAGCCCCATTACAATTGTCAGTTGTCTTCTGGAGGGCAGTATTTATAAACAGATCTGCACTGACAGTTCTTTCCCCTTGCTAGATGTAGTCCAAACTTCAGTCTTCAAAATACCTTCCTGATTGGATTTTAAGATGTTAAGAAGGATGCTCATGCTCTCCCTGTGTTTAATAACTGAATGTCTGCAGTTTTGAGGATAGGACAAATGACAAATGAGATTTAAGTGATGAGTTTCCATCTTCTTAAATGAAAGATAATCTCCCTTTGCAGCAATGGTTCAAACCACTGCAGATGATCAGTGCAGAGGGAGTACAGAGAAAAGGGGAACAGAAATATGAGAAGACAAAACTACACTCAACCGCTCAACTACTGAGTCAAAGGTACCAGCCTGACAAACTCAACTATATGTGAAGACTGACACATAGCTGTTCAACAGCACAACAGAAGTGCAAGGAGGGAAACCGGCTGCTTCACCTTGCCTGTGCTGCCTGTCCCAGCAGCTGCAAGGGGCCCAGCATCCCGCTTGCAAAGCCCCCTGCCCCCAAGGCTGAGCGAGGGGCTCTAGCTGTGTCCACAGCCCAGCTGTCTGCCCCTCGCAGCAGCTGCAGCCTGCTTTGGGCGCAGGGAGGGCCAGGCCCTGCAGGCAGGTGAAATGGGAAACTGCACCCCCAGCTCTGAAATTCCTCCCAGTCCCTGATTTGTGCCCCCACTGGTATCGACATCCAATGCAAAACCAACTTTTGCCTGTCCTGCTGATACTGGCTCCCTGGTAAATACCCCATCCTTCCTTCTTAACACATCCACCTACTGTTGCTTCATTCCTAGTTGTCCATTGCACAAGAGTATGTGGATGTGTCCCACCCCAAGGTATTCAGATAAGCGATGTCAACGTCTTCCTCTGCAGGGGGAAAAGGCCTAGCCCAGCTAACGTTCTTCCCATTGTCTGTATGGCATCCCTCGCTCAATGCGATTTCATGAGCTTGGGTTGCAGCTCTGCTCCAGCTGAGCCTAAGTACTCCCACTCGCTTTTGGACTACAGCCATCACTGCCTCATAGGATCTCATCTCTTGTTAGAGTGCGCCTACTAACCTTTCAACTTCCCCAAACGGAGGAAGTCTAAGAAGAGCTTTATTTTCCAGCAGTTCATAAGCTCTTTTGCAACCAAGCCTGCATTGTTGGTGTGAGTTTCTGTGTAAATACATTTGTATCTCTTGAGTTCTAGGAATTCTTGTACGGTCTCAAGGGAACTAAGGTCCACCCCTGCATTTTTATCTCAATGGAATTTTATTTTTGCATCGCTCCAAGTCTTTTGTGGCTGATAAAGCTTTTTGCAGTGATCAGAAGGCATTCTTAATCTTTCAGAGAAACCAGAGACAAAAAAGGGATTAAGTAATATCTCACACAAACCGAGCAGCAGAACCCATTGCAGAACACAGATATAATTAATTGTCCTAACTTCACCACTATAACACTATGTCTTTGCCTTTTTGAAGCTAAGTAACAAATAATTGCTAAAGTGATTCCTCTCAAAGGTGCACAACCAATTTATTTCTCGATTTTTGCCCTTCCCAGCAGATTCCGATTTCTGATCTCAGAAGGAAATGAATTATTCCTATTTTAGGAACAATTTTGAAGTTACAGACATCAAATATAAAATAAGAAAAGCCTACTCCATTCTCTAAAGCTAGAACCCTGTCATAAAAAAAATTTCAATGCCTGCATCCAAATTATGGTACTTAGCAGATTTTTTAAAATCATTTCCTTTTCCATTTTCCTTTGTGGAGATAGCTGCTGGTTTTATGTCTCTATGTCTACAGATGGAGCGAAAAAAAATACTGATAACTTGCCATAGGAAAAAAAAGAATTTAGAATTCAAAGTAAGTTTTAACATGGAAGATCTTCACTTGAAAGCAGCAACTTGATGCTTTACATTTCAGGAGAGCAGGCTGTAATAAAGCTAATCAATCTGAAAAGCCAAGTATAAACCACCACTGAATGCATGAAGGAAGGTGAGCTGTGTACAAAAATACATCTATTTACATTCCCTCTGCTCTCAGTCTTCCTCCTGTACTGCAAGTTTTCTTTTTTTAATAAACATTTGAGAAGCACAACAGATAGACACCTTTCAAAAACAGTCACTAACTTTCATTACAAACTTTCACCCTTTTGCATCACTACATAAAAACTGGAGGTTCACAACCACACAGCAGTAACGATATGAGACAGCAACAAATTCTGGCTCCTATTTTATTTAGGAGAACCTTATGACATACCATACATTAGATTTCTAGAACTCTATTTTAAGACATCACTTTCGAGAATAGTGTCTTCATTAACTATGAACCACCACTTAATTAACCACTGAGGTTAGAAAAAGATGTGAAAATTTCCCTCTCTTCTTCTTGGCTATTTCCGGTCCCACCCATTCCCACTTGAATATGCACAGATCTAGTACAGAGTGTTCAAAGCTATCAGATCTTGCAAACACTGTCCTGTGACTTCTCAGAAAAAGCTATTTTACTTCAAGATCTAAACATAAACACCAGTTTAGAGTCTGGAAGATAAAAGTGTTTTAAGGCCCTAAAATGACACTATCATACCTGTGTTATATCATATGTATCACATATCTATCACATCATAGGGAAATGATAAGATGGGATGAAGCTCTGGACTGCTGAAGACCACAAACTTCATATCATTACATGTTGCCAACACCATTTTAGAGAGATGACAACTAAGAATCAGAGAATTTGGGTTATTTTAGACACTTTTACAAACAAAGGAGGGTTACAACAGAATGAATATAATTTCTCCTTGATAGGCAATACCATCTCCACCTACTCACTGGGGGTGAACCCCTCAATGAAATAAACAAAGAGAAGCTGTTGTGCAGGAAGTCAAATACAGTAGTAAAAAGTAGTCGTCTTAAATACACAAACTCTTAATCTAACCAGACTTGAGGAAATCTAATCATGGCTGTTATGGACATTTCCAAACCATAACTTTAGTGGAAAGAGAACTCCATCCAGAACTGAAGGTGGAAATCTATTTAGCTTGTTAAGTTAGTGCAATCCTTACTTAACACCACAGAGTATTACTTTTCACTAGCCATAAAAGTCGGTTGTGAGTTGGGACTTTCAATCCATTCAAAGGTGAGACGATCAGATACTTGTTACACCAGAACTTACCTAGGAAGGCAGGAAATAAGCTGCTACAGAAGGGAACAAATCGTCCAGGAAAGCAACAACGTTTGCTTTCAACCTGGAATCCAGAGTCACGCTTTACTGGAGACTGCAGGCTCCTAGCTGGAAGAGATTAGTAATGGAGGCACATTGAGTAGGGAGAAGCAGCTTCATATACTATACCAGTTCATTCATGGGGCCACATTCATTGTTTCGTGAAAAGAATTAAAAGCTAATTATGGTACATACAACAGAAAGACAGCTGATCTTGATACACATTCTCTTCGAACAACAAATGCTTACAGACTCTGCTGACAATGAACAAGTGAAGATAACCCAAGATCTCTGTATTTGAGCACAAAAAAATTGGGAAGTTGCACTTGCTGCAGCTGAGGTGCTACAGTCTAACCACTAGGATGTCAGATACAAAGCAAGAGCCAGGAGTTAACCCAAGAACCAAAAAATTAGAGGGAAGAATGTTCTGTTATAATGACTCAATTTTCAGTGTCTCTGCTTTTGGTCATTTCCTTTCTGTTTTGATCTGTTGGGCAGCTGCCCTTGAAATAAAGAACAACTATTGTACCTCTGAAATATCTGAAACAGGCACTTGCAGCTGTTAGAGACAGGTGACAAGCAGAATCATTTGAGACGTCTTTCGATTAGACAGAGAAGGAATTTGCAAGGCCAGTTTAAGAAGATAAGACACATGGCCTCTTTGAAAGTTATGACCCTGGCCATCATTTGGAATTAAAAGTGTATATTTCCTTGTATTGTTGCAGTTGAGAGACATTAAAGTGTGTCTTTTCTTTGTACTCAACAGACTTGGGTTTCTGTTAGTGATAGAAAGAGACCCCTCCTCCCCAGATCTTCCCATGCCTCTCACCTTATTTTTGCTAAGAGTCAGGAGAACAACTCTGTGGTCTGCAGCTCCTAGGACAACCCCACCTTCTTGAAATGCATAAAAGGCTTCCAAACCCTAATAAATGAACTATCTGTAGATCATACATGAGAAAGCTTTCAGTTGTGCTGGTAGCATCTGTGGGTAAACCAAGCTGGGAACTGGATTTCTGTAAAGAGACAGAAAGAACATGGTCTAGTGCTACACTGAAGCATGTAAAAACTTAACCAGCAAAGAGATCTCCTTTTGGCTCAGGACATGGGAAAAGCCCAAAGGAAAACAAGGCACGAACATGTGCACCTAATGCAAATGAGAAATTGCAATCTTCCTTTGGGTCTTGATGTGTTGTAGTAGGGCAGGAGGTGAACCAGACTGGGCACACACATAGAATAAGCCCTAACGGGCACAGAGCTAGGTGTATCTACAGTAGCCAAGCTTTTTGTGTTTTTTTGTTTTGGTTTGTTTTTTTGAGTCTCAGCATACCATATAGCATTTTCCTCACTATAGAAGAAAGTCATCTATAGTGATGTCTTTGCAGAAGCGCGCTGGATTGTACAAATATCAAACAGGCTCTGTTCTTCAACTTTGCTTTCAGAGGTTGTCCCCTCAGTTGCGTCACAGAGAATCCCATCACAGACCCACTGTAGGGCTTACTCATGTTTGAGTGTCAGACTTGTCCAGGATTCATGTTCCACAGCAGCACTGCTGGTGGCGGCTGCTAGAACGCAAGTAAGGACATCAGAAGGAGCGAGGTGGGGGGAGGAGTTGTTCCAACTGAGCAATCCAAGGCAAGCAGCAGGCACTGGATCTCAGCAAATATGGCTTCTGGGAGCTACAATCAGTAACTCCAGCTGGGCCACTTGCTTAGGCTTCCTGCCAAAAGATTTATAAAAAGAACAGTAAAGAATGTGCAATGGCTTTAAATATGAATTTCAAATACAGTGCAGCCAATATCCACATTTGCTGAGGCTTCCATCCCTCAGCTTTTCTCTAAGGCTCAGCAAGGAATGCAAGGAGTTTCTCCTGCTGATCTAATTTTATCCTCTCAGAGATATCCACCAGCATGAAGGAAGGAATTAGAGCCAGTGCAGTTTCCTAATTACTTCCAGCTCTCAGAGAGAGACCCAAAAGATACTGGGAAGCAAGCACAACATAGCAAAGCTGATAAACCAGCCTTTAATTTTTGTGTTGCTATACATGGAGGTCTTGTGATCATTTACTAATAGGTGATCCCAGCCTTTACTCAAACTAGTGCATGAGTGCATGATCTAAATCATAGACATTTCTATGAGTTTAACTGTAACAGAGTACAGTGGCAAACAAGAATGGCTGCTACATGATAACTGAAATATGCAGGTGATTTCCCCACCAGCGACATGAACTGGTTCCTCAAATGCCAGTAACGACTACTTAGCAAGATGCAACTTTTCATTACCTAGTAGGTTTTCCATATTCTATATCTGAAACACTTTAGCATGACTGGATGTGGGTTTATTCAAGATCACAGGAAGGCTGGCCCTGTCTGTACTGAACTTGTGCCAGCCACAAGGAGCTTCATTACCAAGGTTCAGCAGTCTTCCAAGCACAAAAAAAGAAATCCAATCACCAAAAGAGTTTTTGTCCTTGATATCACATACAGAACCTCACAGTGAATATCAAAAGTCATTGTTATGGTTTGAGAAACCCACAACAATTTATTGTTGTTTAGACAATTACTTGATGACACACACACCCCCCCAGGAAGGGGGAATCGGGAAGAAAACCAGGAAACCCAGGGGTTGAAATATAAACAGATTTAATAGAATAAGACTAAATAATTGACAGTAATAACACTAAAGAACCAATAGTGATCCCGATACCAATCTAAAGATATATAAGGATTATACTCAGCCAACTGTATCAGTAGGAAGCTGTGCACTCCCAGCAATGGACAGTAAATGTCAGACACTGCGAGCGCTACGGCTTTGGGAGGAAGGGAAGGCCTCAGGGGTCCGGCACCGGGGCAAGGAGTTCTCTGGATCGCTGCCATGAAGGGAGAGCCCCCCTCCTCAGCAAACTTTCTAATTTATATTGAATGTGACGTTTTTGGTATGAAATAATGCTGTTGGCCAGCTTGGGTCAAGTGCCCGGGTCCGCTCCTCCTCATCCCCCCACCTGACTAGCCTGAAAACACTGAGACCTTGACACCCACACACCATAGCTGGCTATAAAGTAAATACTTTCACAAATTCAGACACTAGAGTCTTCTAAAAGTACAATTTTCACAAGCATTAGAAAAGAAATTAGTCCTGTGTTGCTCAAACCAGGACAGTCACTTGTTCAAAAAAGTTATACCACAGAGCATAAAAATCCCGCAGTTCCAGCACTGTAAACAGATCAACTGTGGTAGCTGAATCATTTATTTGATTCCTCAGTTAGTATACACATAAGTGTCCACTGCTTCTGCAGACACCTGTATGAGATGGGGTACTGCAGCTAGAAGTGAGTTAGAATACAACAGGCTCTGTCTCCTCCTTCTGTCCTCACATCTGTATAAGAGACTCAAGAGACAAGTAAAAAATGTGGAGTCTGTTGGTTTTATTTTTTCTTGGTTTGAATATCAATCTTAAATGGCAGTTTCTATCCAGGGTATGCACCACCTCTAATAATGCCATGATCACTAAAAAATCCCCACAATATTCAGTGTACATTCCACCTCTAGTAATAACATGCTTGCTAAAAATCAAAACACTCCCCGCCCCCTCCCCCCCCAAGCCCCCCTGACTAACTTGCAACACTGAAGTAATAGTATAAAGAAGTCTGACACAAATCCATGCCCCCCACTAGAAAAGGCTCTTCACTTGCCTTTTAAGAACCAGGAGTTACATGTACGTTCAACTAACAGGATGGGCAGGTCATCGGGGTTATCAGAGCTCTGCAGGGTCCTTCTTGCAGCAGGGCAGGTCTCCTGCTCAGCATTCGTCCAGAGCGCTGGTCTGGGGAAGCTGGAGGCAGTCCTGTAAGATACTGAACATCTGCACACACTTATTTATGGCACAAATTCTACTCCAATCTCAAGATGTTGCTGCTTCACAGACATGCTAGAAAAGGTCAAGTTCAGGAACTAACAGTTTGACAATGAGCAGGCAAACAGAGGGCTTGGGAGGGCCAAAACCTTCTCCCACCCAAAGGTCACCAAGATTCATCCCCTAGAGAAATGTAAAAGTATTCATATCTCTCAGGGGACATACTGTCATTCTAAGCCTCATGACAGTGCTCTTACAAACAGTTCATGACACTGATCACGCTGTGAGGCAGCTAGCAAAAGAACTTTCAGTACACAAAGAAAAAAATAAATCAATCAAGACAGCCTGAAATTTCTCTGAACTCAGTGTTTTATTGCTTGGTGATTATTAGTTACACTTTGACACAAGGTACTTTGGAATAAATTGGCACCTACTACATAATTTAAAAACTTAGTATCTTACAGTTCATATAATTGGCACTACAGAGAAAACCCAGAGATCTGTCATTTTGACCCAAGATTAAAAGAAAGATAAAATGTTTACATCCGTTATTGTTGGCAGGTGAACTTTCATTGTGGAAGGCCCTTAAAAAAAAGTGAACAGAAACTAACAACCTAAATGCCCTCTAAAAATATCTAAAAACAGTACCACATAAATCACTCCCTTCTTTACACCAGTCTTTTTGCTTTGCTACTTTTAGTACCCAAGTGCACATTAACTCCCTCATCTCTTTTAAGGAAAAAAAGTAACGTTGTCAAGTCTACACTGAGTACTTTGGGTGACAAGAGGAGAAACTCCCACACACCATCCTCAGCACCCACGCAAACAGCATTTTCATCAAAAGTGACACTGCCTCAGGATTTAACACATCCCAAGAGGTTTATAAATACTAAAGGGCTTTTTTTATATTTTTTCTTTTAAAAAGCAAGAATTATTTTTAATAAATAAATGACAGCTGTAATAGCTGCATTCACTTTGGTGACCGGTTATCTATATGCAGCATAAGTTAAATTCATAAGGCAAGTGATGAGATAGCATAAGTGAAGTCCCTGAGGATCGGCATCTCTGTGTTCAATATGTTTGTTTCACAAAATGTGTAAACAGCCTGGAAAACAATCAGTCCCAAGGCATCTGCTTTTTAATCTCTGAGCACAGCTGCAGACCACACAATGAATTACTTCCGTATCTCTTCTGTAGGCAGGAATACGTAAATAAACCAGAATACTTAGTAGACAGTGGCGGGGAATTAGCTCTCCTAAACCTGGATCAGGTGCGCCACCTTGTGTTAGTCCTTGGTATTCAAAGCGAACCTCTCGATGCCTGCTCAATAATTGCAGGTCCAGCAGAATAGTTTATGATTTCTTCCACCTGTGAATTAGTGTTGTCCATGGTGCCATATGACTGCTGCTCCTGATGGGCAAGCATCGTCCTTTCTGTAGAATGAGGATGCAAAACTCGGGGGATGTACATCTGAAATCACAAGCGTTAAGGATTTTACTAGTCTCTCAAAGTATAACGTTGAGATAATTCACCCAGGATAATTTTTGCCCTCACCACTCTTCTTTTCATCCATTTCCCATTCTTCACCTTAACACCTAAGGCCTTTTGCACCCTAACGGAGGCTTCCTGGTGCAACACTCACCTGCACTTGTAGACTGTGGCACAAAGACCTCTATTTCTACCTCAGTCCTACATCCTTTTTAGTGACGTGGCAGGTAAGACCTGCTACACATGTCACAACTTTCAAAGTCATGAAGCAGTGGCAACTGACTGCATTTGGCAACTATCCAGATGTGAGGATCTGTCTGGTGTCAGAACACAGTGTACAGAGCAGCTGGAAGTAGCGTGTCTCAACTACTCCTAAAACGTCAGCCGAAGGTACTTCTGGAACACCACCTGGGAACAGTCAAGGAGCCCAGCTGCAGAACTCTCTGGTCCCACAGGCATATGGGAAGTCCCACAGTCCATTCAGACTAGTATGTCCTACACAAGCTCTTTGGTAAGCAGGGTGAGAAATTAAGTTTTTCTAGGAAACGTAAGAGAATATTAGTAACTCTCAACTTCTTACAGAAGATGTTGGGATGGTTGGTACATCTGTGTCATTTCCTCTTTCACCTTGCGTGTCTTCTATCTGTAACCAGTAACAGGTGGGGAAAGGAAGACAGACAATATCAAACTGGTAAATCAAAACAATGTACAGAGATCATAAATGCCCGAAAACCTGCACAGCGAGATCTCTGTGCAGTGCTGATACTCTTTCCTCCAATCCTCTTGCATACTTCTTCCATACTACTCCTCCCTCTCAAATTCAGTTCCAGCTAATACTCACAGACTTTCTACTGTGCCAAGCAGCATACCCCTACTATCAGCCCTCTTTAGCCATCTTACCAGGATGAACTTTTGTGGCCAGACGTTGTTAGCAAGAAGGCACAAACAACCCAGTAGGAATAGCTGGTACTACATCAAGCACATAGGTAGGTGCTGAAAGGTGTTAGGTATCCATCGCTTACCTTATAATTTAGTGGGCTCAGGTACTTGAAACAGCCAAAACAAGTATAAGCCAAGCAAATAACAATTGTAATGTTGACAACTAGGAAGGTAAACATGGTTGTAGGTGCTTTAAAGCCTAGAAAAACATCCAGAGAATACAATATAAAAATACATAGCAGGAAAAACAAACAAACCAACCAACCTTTATCTTCCCCATTTTCAGAAGTCTCGTGGTTTTTTTTTCCTTAGACGACTGGGCACTTCCAGCCACAAACAGGAGAACCTCATTACGCACAAAGCTTGTTGACTGTTAAAACTGCTGAGAAAGCTGTCTCCCCAGCTTCCTTAAAGGCCAAGAAAGGTGGCTGCAGTACTTGAACAATAAACACTACTCAGAGCAATTCTTTTCCTCCTCCCTCAGTCATCTATTCTGGACCCACTTCTAAAATACTTTCATTAATGATCTGTGAAATGTAATAGATGGAGTCCATTTATTAAATACGAGGATGTCACCAAACTAGATGGCTTGCAAACAACCCAAAGGAAAAAAGATAATAGAAAAAAATATTAAAATGATGTTGATAGATTAGATGACCCCACCCTCTTTGAAGTAAAAAAAAAAACAAAAAACAAAAAAACAAAAAAACCCCCAGTAAGATGAAATTGTATGTAGAAAAGTGTAAATAACTACAATTTGGAAGGGAAAATGAAATGTAGATATGAGGGAGAACAAGCCTTAGCACTGCAGAATACAACCGATGATTACAAGCTGGAAAGCAGTCAATAGCATGATGTTATCACAAAACATGGGAAGGAAAAAAAAAAAAGCAAGTCTCTGGTACCTATACAAAATAATTTGGTGTTACTGAACCTTCAACTTGAGCAGCCTTGTCTGTGTAGGACACCACAATAAAATATGGACAGAACTGGCAGGAATCCAAGGAAAAGGGCCAAGAGAAGAAACTGAGTAAACATGAAGTAAGCTGAAAGGTAAGTTTTTCTTCAGAGACAGAAAGAGAGAGAGAAAGAAAAAAACTATAGGAAAAGATATGGTAGCAGCCTCTAGTATGGAAAAAGTTATATTGATTACAGTGACTTATTATTCTCCAGGTCCACTGGGTAAATATTCTGAAGAAATTAATCTCATTTTGCAGCAAAGATGACTTGAGTAAGATATTAGGAAAAAAAAAACAAAAAAACCCTAGCTGTTTCCAAGCTTCTTTAGTCAAAAGAGGCAACACCAACCTTCAAATATTTGTGTGGTAACCCCAGCATATGCAGTGGCACAGAACAGACAAGTTTTACTTCTTAGCAGGTTATATAAGCCCTGTGCAGATCTGTTCATGGGGCAGGGAAACAAACAAACAAAAAAACCACCCACAAAAAACAACCAAACCCCCCCCACCACCACCACCAAACACATCACCATTCAAACCAAAAATGGAAGTGAAAAAACCTCCCTATGGGTATTCTGGAATGTCCTTTAGAAGAGGTTGTCCTTATAAGTGTAGGGTACATCAGTATTTACCAGCTGGTGAGGCACATCTACACCAAGGCCAATGTATGGTGTGAAACACAAGGCAAACAGCAGAGATCAGGGAAGAAGTAGTCTCCAAATATCAGTTTTCCCTGCCCTGTGTCCTCAGCAGTCCTCCCTGCCAACAGCTCTAGAGAACACAGGACTTAAGTGACTACCCCAGGAGACAGGGGTTGAACTGCAGATAGTACCATCGCCTCTTCTGTTGTGAGAGGCCCAGGGGTGCTTTTGGTGGATAGATGACATGAGAGCTGAGGAAGAAAACAGCAACTGAGAAGGAAACAGATGACACACCAGTATAGCCTATCACCTTCTGTAGGCAGTCAAGTGATACTTGATCCTGACTGAGAACTGAGATAGAAGTCCTTCTGGCTTTCCATTAATATAATGAGTGAGAAAACAGAGTATTACCACTGTACTCTGCAACCAGACTGAAATATCCATACCAGGCAAACTATACAAATCAGTGACTAAGCAATCAAGCCTGACACACCATAAACTGATTTATTTTGCAGATAAGGAAGCAGAACACTCTTCCCCCTCCTCTTTCTCTTTTGCATAAGAAGCAGCAATGAAATCAATGACAATGGAATCAAAATCTCAAGTTCCTACCTCTCAGACTCATACCACTTGGCTAGACTGCCCTGTGCACTGACAAATCACTGAAAACATCCTGTAAACAGGATCCTCTATACTGACCCAGCCAAACATGGTAACCTGGTCTGTGTTTTCCATTACTAAGTTCCATAACAAATGATGATTTTACCACAGATGCAGAACCAGAAAACATTAGTGTAAAGATCTAATTTTTACTACACCAGGACTTCCTTCATAACAATTAAAGAGACACATCAATTGCTGCATGTTTGGAGTTGATTTTTCTAAAGCATGGTCTAGAAATTCTGCTGTTATTTTAAAGGACATATATTTGTTGCTCTTCCTGGTTAGAAAGACAGCTCTCAAGACAAGGGAAAAAACAAGCTCTCAAACATACAGGTAATACAGGGATATCTGCTCAAATCCAAGGACAGCCTGAAGCAATAGTTCTGAGTGCCTCTTAGAAGCACACAGAGCTATCTCTACAGTTAGATGACAATCTGCCAACAATATCTTTTTTTTACTACTGGTATGCTAGAAAAAACACAATGCAAGTATGGTCATTTGTCACCAGTGCTGTGAAAGCAGAGAAGAGGGCAAAATACAGATAGGTGCCAAGGGCCTCCTTCCCAAGAAGGGAAGCCCAACTCCTTCCAGCATCATCCCTGTTCCATGCCAAATGCTTCCTCCTGTATCACAGATAAAAAGCCATAAGCTATCACCTACCTGTTCTGATGTCAAGGCTGTTAGTACACCACAGCCAATACTATGGATGCCAACTATTTGCAAAATACAGAACATCCCTATTTTTAAAATAAATTACACACAAAACATGATGTTTTAAATTACAATATGTGGAGGAGGGTCACTATCTCACCGCAGTCTTCCACGTCAAGTTTGATGGATGGTGTAGAACACAGGCCTCAGTAGCATTAGCCAACATTTTAGCTGTTTTTTCTAAATGACAGCTGTACAACAGAGGCAACAGCCAATTCACCCAAGCACATTAAACTTATGCACAGACTACACAAATGCAGGTAGTGAAGCCAGAGACCATCTTATTAGAAAGAGCTAATTCTGAATAGATTTTTGTTTTATTTAATGATTTTTACTGTCTGTCAATCCACAGCCCAAGTGGCCAATTCAAACTCTACAGATTTAGGGAACACGTGATCTCCTGTAAAATGAAGAAATACGAAGCTCTATGCTAACAGTTTTAAGTTAACGTATCAGCCTCCTCCATCAGAGTATCTTATGCAAACTTCTGTAATCTGCAAATGTTGTATAGTTCAGTGCCACAGGTAACCACAATGACTTCCCATTTATGGAAGCAAAAAGAAAAGCCCACAAAACCTATGAAACTTGACATGTAATTTAGGTAAGCTGGCAAGAGAGGTAGAAGCAGCTTCTAGGTGGAAAAAGGTAGTACTTACCTAGCCGCAAAAATGAGAAAAAATAGAGCCAGAAAAGACAGAGAATTGGAGCTGCAAGGGCCTGATTCACAGCTGCAAAGTGCATCTTCTTCTCCAGCTTGGCAGGGAGATATGCGTAGTAAAGGTTATAACGGTCAACCATGTGCTTCAGGAGTATGTATATTAAACCTGGAAGGAAAAAAGGGAGAGCCAAGGAGAGGTTGCTAAAGAATTGATAAAAAGCAGCAATTCTGCGAGCAGATCTACACCAATCAAATGACTGAAAATCTAGATACCAATGCTGGATGCAGCCCACACACGAATGAGGTACAGCTGCGTGACAGCAGCCTGCTCTTAAGGTTGCTGCATCCCCTTTCCTCCCCCTCTCCACAGGCTTCTCTGTGGCACCACTCGTGCTCCCAGAGAGAACCCAGAGCGCCTTCCTAGTGCTGGTACATGAGGCCAAGCCAGCAGGGAAGAAGCGGTAACTCCTCCACCACCGTACTGGTAAAGAAGAAAGGTCTAACAGTGGCTTAAGGTCTCCCTCTCAGCCTTCAACAGATTCATGATTGGATTTCAAGTCAGCTATTTCCTATCCCCCCAAAAAAGCCAGTTACTGCTGTGACAGCTATGAATTGCAACAGCTCTGGTATGCAGTAGCACATTCAGATATTTACAACTGCACACAAAACCAAATGTAAATAAATATCAAGTACATTGTTACAAAAAAATTGGCCATGTTCTCCCAATAATAAGGTTGTTGATTAAAACCAGTTCTAAACAATATCTAATTTAGCTAATTATGTTGTATCTAGCACTCTAAAATTTTGCATTAGAAAAGGCAAATACTAACTATATAAAATGATTTAGCACTGCTTATGCCTGATAAACAGGTTTCCAGAGTGGAAATATCTGTAGTTGCTGAAATAATTCTTTCTACATAATTCTTATGACAGTCCAGAATCTCTGTGAATGAAAGATGCAATAAAATAAGACACAGATCATGTCACAGTCACTAAAGATGGATAACTGTCCATGACTTCTAGACAGATTGCTAATTTCTTGCACACCCATACAGGATTTAATAACTGGTACAAGAAGGAGAAAAGTAGTCAAAGCCGGACATATAGGCAACTTAAGGCAGAAACATTAAGTTTTGTTTATGGGACAGAAACAGGCCAACCAAACAGGAGAAACATCCTAGAAAAAGGAAGCCTGTGACTCAGAGATCTTGAGACCTTCTCAGGGTCCTGTAGGACTGTAGCTCCATCTATACCACAGGGCAGCTGTGTGCCACCCACATGCCCTGAACTCCTACTTAACTGCTTTTCTAAGCCAGCAAATCTACCAGAGTATACAGCATTTCCTTTTCCAGTCAAAGGGCAGCTATGGTGTTCGCCAAGATCATGTCCCATCAAAGCAGTCAGCACATCGTTCAGTCACATTCCTGGGGTCAGGACCATGGAGCATACAGCTGTCCATGGCACAGCGATGACCACAGCCCCTTTTCTCATTCAGGTTGTGGAATTTTAGAGAAAAGGTTTGCGATGCAGAAAAGCTGCAGTAGTGAAAACACAGGTCGTTTTCCAGTCTCGTGCTACTGGATCAACACGCTTATTTTTGTGCTTCATTTTACATACATCAGTCAAACTTTAGGACAAAAGTTATTTCAAATGTGCCTGAAGGATTTGGGGATCAGAACGTCTCAAGTCAAGTTTGGCTGGGTACCCTCTGTAGCTTGCTTCTTCCAGACCTCAAGAACCCAGAGACAAGAGTAACCCCCTCATCCCCAAACCCACCCTAAACTCCTACACTTAACTGTTAAAAACCACCACCAGAACTAATACGCTCAAACTTGAGAAATAAAATAAGCATCTAATAGACATTAAATATACCCTCAACTTCTAAAGGCAGTAAAAGACCATCACCATCTTCTGTCCTGTTTTTCCACAAGAAGGGAAAGAAAGTCGGATCCAAGTCCTAAGGATTATCAGCATTTGAACTGGAATAAGAATGCAGAACTGGGCCTTTTGAACCTCCCATATGCCCCCGTCTCGCTCACACAGTGCCCACAGCTCACAGGAAAACTTACCAAATGGGACAATGATGGGACACGTAATGCTATAGGCCATGATGACAGTGAACACACACAACATCCAGGCATACATTGCTCCAAATTCATATTCAAATGCTTGTTGCTAGGAACAAAAACAAAACACCCAAAACTATCTATCAATGTGTCAGGAGTTAAGAACAGATTCACTAAAGCAACAATTCACCTTCTCTTATTCTCTCCCTGTGAGAGATCAGTTATTTCCCTAAGAGGCATAAATGACGTAATTAAAGAGATGAAGTAGTATGCATTTTAAGCACTGTACTTACAGAAAACATGCTGCGTCTTTCATAGCCTTGAAGTAATTCCTCAGGGAATCTGTTTTCATCTACAAGAAGCAACTACTTAAAACCACAAGGCAGAAAATAATTGTGCCAAACTCAGAACCTTCACCTCACTGCAGATTCCACTGAATATGTACTGTTCCTTGTGTTGGCTTTCCCAGTAGGGAAAGCTCAAGATACCAAAGCTTTGCCGTGGTGAGTATTCCCACTTCTTCCTCTTGGGATGACGAAATCAATATAAATAATTTCAACCAGAGTATGGGGTAATACGCAACAGTTAACAGAAGTGAATGTTTAAAAGAATCTTTTAAAAATGGAACCCACTCACCCATAGAAAAAGAAAAAAAAAAAAAAAAGAAAGAAAAGAAGAACAGGGGCAGCTGTATACAGGCTTAAGTTCCCATTGTAACACCTGGAATTCCAAGCTGCAGGATGACACATCATCTGGAAGTGAAAGTCCACCACTTAAAATGGAATCTAGACAATAAGTATATATTTTGCTAGGTGTATATTCGGATTAAAGTACATTGTACACACCTGTGGGCTTACAGAAGAAACTAACTATAGACAGATTTGAATTTAAAAAAAACCCTGAAGTTTAGACTATAAGATAAAATCAGAATTATCCTATAAAATCCAAATCGTAAAACTCTGACTTGGAGCTATGAAGAGAATACCCAAAGTTCAGAACTTGGGTTTTGATTTTTAACTATCTCTGACTTGAATATATACTTCCCCATTATCTGTACTGAAAATGAAGGGAATATGAACCTGTCACGGATAAGTGAAACAAAGGCCATAAAAAAAAAAAAAAAATGACAGGAGATGATAGTTAACGGTATGAAGGATGGGGGCTCCCACTGTTTCTGATAAGGATCAGTCATTTAATTGCCTTTTGCTAAGGAGGGGCTCTAATACCTGTTTAATATTTTTCCTTTCTGCTGTGGACTTGGCCATTATCATGCGTATGGTGTAAAGGATGAGGCCAGGGAGGCGCAGCAGCTCCATCCCATTGCCAATGAAAGCAGAGGCAATCACATAGTTGACAAAGAAGGCTCCCTGGTCAGGCAAAAAGACACATCTGCAAGGAAAGACATCAGACACTGACTGGAAAGCAGACAAGCAAATATAGCGTGTATACAATAGATCCCTATCACCTTTGGAAATCTCTTACCATAAGGATAAGCACTGGACACCATAAGAGGTGGCCAGAAGACTTCCGATAATCTTCTTGAAAAAGAGTACTATATAGCTATAAATGCAGTAAGTGTAGTATACTGTAAGAGCCTGGCTGAGTTGCAGTTTGGATGAGGAATAAAGTGTTCAAGAAAAGATACAGCAGCCTGATGGGTGGCTGATAGCAGACAAGAGCATCATTTGATGTCTGCAACAGCAACCTGAGACAAGGTGAGATAAGACTGCAATAGAATAATTGTCTCTCCTAGCTTAGTAACTCCTAATTGTCGTCTTGTTCCTGATTTTGAAACAGCATTTAGAAACCTAACTATGTCCTAATAATTGCATTCTATTCTTTCCCTCCAGCCACAGTCACAAGAGCTTATAATAACCAATATCTACAAATTTGCAATACTGGTGTAAAAACATTCATGTTTCTTAAAATCAAGAGTCAATGGATTTCAGAAAGAACTGCTGCAGCTATTCAGTCTCACTATAATCCTTGGGAAGATCCCCTGTCCCTGATATGCAACAATCCTCAGTACATTTTCTCGTTCCCTCTCACCTGCATCATATCATCCTGTCCTTTCTTGTCTTCTACAAAATTTGTAAGGTTTTGGGAAAATAACTGTCTCTCTATTGAATGTTTGCATACATTAGCTAGCAGGAAAAAAGTATAGGTTTCTTCACAGTAAAATCACTTGCATTCTCCTCCCCTTATTCAGAAGCTCAACATCATCCCACAGGATACCATCCCCAAGCAAATTTTAATAAACACTAATCAACATCAGTTAACCTCAAAAAAAAAAAAAAAAAAAAAGTCCTAAGTAATACTTTAGCAAAGAGTTGCTAATACTTACTCCAGCCTAACTGCAGAATCAGAGGATTCTCTGTCAAACAGCCAACGGAAAAAAAAATCAAGGCTGCAAGAAAGACGGTTAATGTAATTGAGTCTCCAACAGCTTAGTACTGTGTAAAACTGCATCTCTTTTAAAGTATTTCAGATCAGGATAGTGGATAGAGAGAATTTAACCAAATCATCTGAACACTAGTTTAGCCTTATCACAGTTACTGATAGTCAGAAATAAGAAAAAAGATACAGAATCAAACAAAACAGAAACGTCTACTTCATATTAAGTTTTAATGATTCATTTTTAGCATTTATTATATAGGTAGGACAAAT
The DNA here is from genome assembly GCA_008921705.1 of Burhinus oedicnemus. Taxonomy (NCBI): domain Eukaryota; kingdom Metazoa; phylum Chordata; class Aves; order Charadriiformes; family Burhinidae; genus Burhinus; species Burhinus oedicnemus. The sequence continues at coordinate 5,758,262 of VFFE01007703.1, forward strand.
ACATGTTATCCAGTTAGCCAGGGAAACAGTCAAATACCGTAAAGGTGGCAAGAAAAGGACAACTATAACTGAAGTATAAGACACAGTCAGGAAACTGGGTTCTCAGCTATGGTGGCGAGTATGGGCAATCTCAATTAGTCATTGATCTTACAAGGTCTTAAATTCCTTTGCTAAAAGAAAAAGTCAGCCTTTGGAAACTTTAAGGGCTATGAGTCCTCAGGTGAAAGATGAATGTTAAAAACTACTGCATAACGACAATATAATCAGAAACACTGCAGGGAGTGGGGGTACTTCAACTAGCAACTAGAAAACAGAAGTTGTCTCGTATGATAGAAACATTATTCCATTAAACTATGTTTGTTTACCTGGTCAGACCAAGGGAGGGCAGAATCAATACCATGAAGATCAAAAATATGTAGACTTTATGCATCATTATTCTGTTCTCTGCAGATCTACCAATGTAAAAAGTCACCGAGTAAGAAACTCATATGGAAGACTTCCACATATGAAGGCTCTTGCCCACAGAATGTCAGCACCCATCAGACTTCCAGCTTCCCCAACCATATCACATTACTACAAGATACTCACAAAACAAACACCTTTGATATATTCACTAATTTGGACCAAGCAGACTCTCAATATCTTCTTGGGCACAGAACACATTTCTGAACATTAACCCAGACTCTGGATCACTACAGGTCTGCACCACAAGCAAGGGGACGTACGACAATCACACCTGGTCTCTCATCCAATGATATTCACATCTCGCAACAGCTTGTAAACAAACTGCTCTTCAAGTGTTATGCCAAGAGGGATTAGGCAGTTCACAAAAGGGCTCCACTGCCAAGAAACCAGACACTTGGACAAGCTTCTTGACTGTCCTTGCCAAGTGTCAAGTCTTTGGGAACAACATGACACTACTAATGACACAACATGACCCCTATTACAGTAGCAGGAACATCTATCTAGTGACACACTGTTGCTAGAAAAGGGCAGTTGCTATAAACAATTCAGACTGTTAAAGGTGGTATCTGATAGGGCATTAAAACCACAGAAGTTTTATTATAGGATCATGTTGCCCTTGGGCACCGTGGGACATACCAGTATAACTATACTGAGGCTTGAAATCAGATCTGTGATCACTAGTGACTTTAGAAAACTATTTCAATTGATTGAGAAGGGCTCAAAGTTCATCTGCCTAGTGCAACTACAAAAAAAAAAAAAAAAAGTTGATGAAAAGCATACAGCTTTGATGAATAAACAGTAGATTCTGGACATGATGTTTTACAAGGGAACAGTACAAAAAATAAAAGAGTTCAAAAAATTTGACCTTAGAATATAAAAACAAAGAAAAAATGGCTGCGGGCATTATGCAAAAAGATTGAGTGAAGTCGAGTGAAGCTGGGATTCAGTTGGCAGTACCACACTTTTATCTGACTGTAGGTAAACTGGAGATGAAATCTGGTAAGCCAAACCAAGCTGTGCTGAGTTCTCCAAGTTAGCAGCATGTCACTGTGCTTGACATCTCCAGACTGCATCAGCTGTATCTGAAAATGTTGCATCAACACATCTGCTGGGCCTGGGTCTCATAGGTCTTCTCAGATCACCACTAACAATATCCAACAGCAACCGAGTTGTGCACCAAGAGTTACATCCAGACAATTTTTTCAAAGAAAACAACAAGAATATGGATGTCCTCTTTATAAGTAGCATGCCAGCAGTTGGAGCACTTTCTGTTGAAGTGGGATTCTAGGTTTCTGTGATGTTCTCGGCCTAGAGGGGATCCAAACCCACACCTCCTATCTTCCCAGAGAGCGAGCTAGTTATGGGATCAGAGGCATTTCCCCATGCTCCTGTTGAAGCCACACCCCTTGAGCCTGCTTATCCATTTTTTTCTGATTAAAGACCAAGAGGCAGGGAGGGGAGCATAAGAAAATTATGTGGTCAGATTACACTTGATGTGTTGATGACAAATTCCTTAAACTCCAAAGTGTTGGTTATAACATTAGAAAGAGACAAGAACATGACATTCCCTGCTATGAGAGGTCTGTGGCTTTAAGAGCTCCATGAAAGATAAACACTTTCCCCATTCATCTTAGTGATTCGGCTGATAAGGCCCAAAACGGAGGAAAATCTTGCTTACTTTGTCCAGTGGGACTCCAGCAAAGTTGAGTAATAGACAATTGTTGGTAGCAAAGCTGAGAAGGACCAGAGCAAGAGCGTTGGGAAAAACTGACTGACGATGGGATTCTAGTGGGGGAAAAAAGAGTAAGAATAAGTATTAAAAAAAATTTAATGCAGCTGTGGTAGAACAGAGGCTGCAATGTTTTGCGTTTTGCAAATTATAGCAGGTTGGACTATGGAAATTATATTCAGATATAGTCTTAAAATGAGTAAGTGCTCAGCACTGGCGTGCAAGACAAAAAACAAGAATAGGATTGGGAATTAAATTCCATGAGAGTGAAGTCTCACAAGTAGTTTTTTAGGTAGTTTACACTAGCCTGGGGAAGTATTTAACATGAACAGTATGCAAGAAACTAGCTGCAGTCAAATTAGGACCAGATATATACGCCATCCTGTCTTGAATCCAATAAGCAAAATAAAACCATGGCATTTTACTTCAGAGTTTAAAATCTGAATTCCTCCCTTCTCATAATAAAAATCAAAATACAAATTGGACTTGAAATTCCATTTTTGGTTTTTGATTACAAAGTTGAGAATTATGTAAATTTGGAATGCAAATTTTTACTACAAACAAGTAAGACAAATTTATAATAATATAAAGTTTCAGAAGAAATTACTTCAGCCTACTATCAAGGAACAAAAGAGAACTAAAGACCTGATTCTGGACATATGCTTTTTAATCAGCAGTTAGTAAAACAATCTTAAGAATTTCAACTGAATTTAGCTTACAGACATTGTTTCATTGCCTTACTATACACCTCTCAGTTTATAAAAATTTTGGTCTGATACACAGCCATAACCAAACATATGGTGATACTCACATTAAGGTAGTGAATAGGTTTAGTGACATTGAACTTGTCCATGGTTGAGATGATTATGGAAGGAGTAGTAAGAAAAAACAGCACAATAAAAAGAAGCAAATTAATGCAAGCCCATCTAAACCACCATTTCAGTCCACGCACTGAAAGATTTTTCCTGAAAAAAGGACATAAAAACAAGCAGTAAGCATTTGCCATTAAAAAAAATATATACTATCTGTCAAGTAACAGGTGGCACAATTTTTTTCTAAATTGAGCTTTCATAGTCTCAAACTTACATAACAAAGCACTACAGAAGTTCCAGTTGCTATTGGAAATAATGAACACTGTGCAACCTTTCTTGAATGATAACATAATTTGTGCTTGCAGCAGAACTTTTTAGTCTTTCATAACACAAACAAAATGTCTAATGTAGTTAAGGTTTGGGATGAAACATTCCCACTATTTAATAATACAGAAGTACTAAAGTTAGAACAAGAAGAGACAGGGAAGACACAGAGAATTTCTGCAAGGAGAACAGCTATCAGAGGCAGGATCAATCTATCAAGAAACTGTGATTTGAAAACAATACGTACAAGACCCTGCATCCCTTCCTGCCATATTAAAACAGCAACCATAGGTCTTAAACAGGTAAAGTTCTTAAATGTTATCTGAAATGGTTCCCAAAAGGACTGGAATGATTTGAACCCCAGCCAAAGCCAAATATTTAGAACAGACAAAACAAGGATATAGAGGCTCAGTAACATCCCCAACTATGACAACTCTTTTTACAAGCCTAGGTAAGTAACTTGGCAAATCCCTGTACCTGCTCTTCTTCAAGGGGGAGGGGAGAAAATAAAAAGAATGGGGAAAAAAAACCAAAAACCAAACAACAAAACCCTACCATCATCCCCTCTGAGATGTTTAGAAAAGCTTTTTAAGTGCTTCAGCCCACTGAGTCTCAAGGATCATTTCCTGTGTCCATAAGACAGTGCTTGAAGAAAGGAAAAGGAAATGAAGCACACACGCATGCAAGAACCCTTTCATGAAAAAGGCAGATTAAATTGACCCTATTTGGAAAGCAGCTTGCAAGAGAATTTTAATTCATGTCTTCAAAGACACAGCTAAGATTCATGGTTGTTTGCTTTATGGTTAAAGATTCTGTACTTTATTCCCAATGGCAGAACTGTAGTTCTAGAAAAATTATTATCTCAATTATTAGAAATAGATGGCATAATCACCTTAAAAGTAATTTTCTATTAAAATTTTTACGAAAAAGAAAAGTGTAATTTAAAAAAAAGTTACATACATGTGAAATACAGTAACTTGTGAATGTTTGTGCCTCACTTGCACTTTTGGTTCGGGCAATGGAAATGTCACAACAAATTTACTGTTATATAAACAGAAGATTACATTGACCTAACCCTAAATTATTTGCAAAGCAATTGAAAAATGTTTAGTCATTTTTAGCCTATAAGCATCACAGAACAGTTTAACTCAAAAAGCATTTATCTATTTTCCGAAACTCTCCTGTAAGCAGTAGGTAAAGTCTGGGAAATTTACTGGGTTAATAAAAAGATGTTAGAAGACAGACCATAGTTCACAGAGTGGATCAAGTTACACTTGTGATGTGGCAACTCAAAAAAAAATATACATACTTAGAGAATACTCAGGAGTAACACCAAGTTGGTTTCCTCAGATCTCAACAGTTGATATGCACTAACCTCAAAAAAGGGAAACACTGAGGCACAGACATTAATAAGCTGGGGTGGGGAGGGGGGATTTGGGGGTTTTTTTTGGTTAACAGGAACTGCAGGTATCAGAACTTTGGGGTGGCAAAACTCTAGTCAACCTCTGAGAGATCTCCCCAAGGTCAATGAAGAACACCAGTAATGGAAATAAAGCTGTAGATCAGCTACATCCAAATGATACATAAAGTCTTAGTTTAGGGTAAAGAAAAAAGCACTCAGCTCCCTTCTCCTGTCCCCATCCTAAACCTACGTTATCATAAATAAGTGGATATGACAGGAACCTTACCAACAAATATTCTCAGGATAAGGAGCGTACGTAACCTCCCAGTTTGATACGCACAGCTCCCTGCTGTAGGATGATGGCTGGGGTTCTCCTTTACACTTAATACTCTGACATTTGCAGGCATTGAAGTCCTTAAGAATACTGTAAGGAAGAAAAAGAGGAGGAGGATTTTTCCAAATTTTTACACCTGAAAGTGCTGCTTATGTAATGAGAAAGACTGGGAATAGTGATAAAGGGTTTTTTTACTTTTAATAACCAGAGATCAAGACAGTACTTAGACAACAACATAACATTATACTACACATGTAATGACTATCATATAAACAGTTACTACCACAGGTCTTTGAGATGTGAAAAGGTGGAAACAAAAAGCAGTCTTAGTTTGAACTGTTCAGTACTTCTACCAACACGAACAGCAGTGACTCATATTAAAAAAAAATAACAACAAAAAAAAAATTCAAAGCCTGACAGCATTGGAAAAAGTAAAAATAAAGACAGCCAGCTCCCCAAACACCTCTTTACATAACTACAGCTGTTTTCAAATCAAAGTGGACTAAAGGATTAGTCTGCACACTCATTTCATTACACTGGTATCAAAACTAGCCAATTTTGCCTTGAGTACAAATTCTCAGAAAAAATTTTATCACACTGGTATTCCACAATTCAAAATATTACCCTCTTTCACTCACTCCTAAAATAATCAAATACTTAATTTTATCTTCTAATATTATGAACTGATGGACAATCAGTGTATTTAAACTGGCATGTGAAGGACAACCAGGGAATCAGGCCCAGCCAGCATGGGTTCATGAAAGGCAGGTCCTGTTTGACCAACCTGATCTCCTTTTATGACCAACTGACTCGCCTGGTGGATGAAGGAAAGGCTGGGAATGTTGTCTACTTGGACTTTAGTAAGGCCTTCGACAGTCTCCCACAGCATTCTGCTAGAGAAACTGGCAGCCCATGGCTTAGACAGGTGTACTCTTCGCTGGGTTAAAAACTGGCTGGATGGCTGAGCCCAGAGAGTTGTGGTGAATGGCGTTAAATCCACTTGGCAGCAGGTCTCAAGCCGTGTTCCTCAGGGCTCAGTTTTGGGGCCAGCCTTGTTTAATATCTTTATTGATGATCTGGACGAGGGGATTGAGTGCACCCTCAGTAAGTTTGCAGATGACACCAAATTAAGCAGCAGTGTTGATCTGCTTGAGGGTAGGAAGACTCTGCAGAGAGATCTGGACAGACTGGATGGATGGGCTGAAGCCGACTGCATGAGGTTTAACAAGGCCAAGTGCCGGGTCCTGCACTTGGGTCACAACAACCCCAGGCAACGCTACAGGCTTGGGGAGGAGTGGCTGGAAAGCTGCCTGGCAGAAAAGGATCTGGGGGTCCTGGTGGACAGCTGGCTGAACATGAGCCAGCAGTGTGCCCAGGTAGCCAAGAAAGCCAATGGCATCTTGGCCTGTATCAAGCACAGTGTGGCCAGCAGCAGTAGGGAAGTGATGGTGCCCCTGTACTCAGCGCTGGTGAGGCCGCAACTTGAGTACTGTGTTCAGTTTTGGGCGCCACAGTATAGGAGGAACATTAAGGTGCTGGAGCATGTCCAGAGAAGAGCAACAAAGCTGGTGAGGGGTCTGGAGAACATGACTGATGAGGAGCGGCTGAAGGAATTAGGATTGTTTAGTTTGGAGAAGGCTGAGGGGAGACTTAATGCTCTCTACAACTACCTGAAAGGAGGCTGTAGTGAGATGGGAGCTGATCTCTTCTCCCAAGTAACTGGTGATAGAACAAGAGGAAATGGGTTCAAGTTGTGCCAGGGGAGGTTTAGGTGGGACATTAGGAAAAAATTTTTCACTGAAAGAGTTATCAAAAATTGGAACAGGCTGCCCAGGGAGGTGGTGGAGTCACCATCCCTAGATGTGTTTAAAAGTCATGTAGATGTGGTGCTGAGAGACATGGTTTAGTGGCAGACCTGGTAGAGTAGGGTCAATGGTTGGACTAGATGATCTTAAAGGTCTTTTCCAACCTAAACGATTCTATGATTCTATCATTCTAAACAAAATTTAAACGTGCCTAGAATAAATGCTTTCAAAGATTTCTCAAAACACAGCAAGAGAAGTGCTAGGCATATACTCAGAGACAGTGCAACTGCGTGTGTGTTACTGTATAAAAGTTCCACTCCAGATAAGCTCTATTACACCAGCATGGAAACAGCATATATTATATTTAAACAGGTAGACTCTACAATTCCTCAAAATCCTTGTTTTTCAGTTGCGCTCTTAACATAAAGAAAACAGACAACCACACACAAGAACACTAAACAAACAAAAAAAAAAACCCTCAAACCCCAGATCTTTACCTTACCAGAATTCAAGTAGAGATGTCAAATTGCCAGCATCATGCAGCAGCAAGTATTTAAGAAAGTTAATTATATTTTGACAGTTCATTTTTAAAAATACATACAAAGCAAGCTTTAGCACTACCAGCCATACTACTGAGCACCATCACTAACCAAGCTTCTACAACCGCTCGACTCCATGAACCTCCGTCCTGACTTCCCGTTTCTCCCATCCTATTACAGGGCTCTGTGGAACAGAGCCTACTAAGGGCACCAAATAACTTTCTAATTTGATGGTAGCCTCAGCTCCACATGTAATCTAATTTAGTTTTCCACAGAACGGAGTCCATCGCATCAATTCCAAGCTAAACAAACTAAAATCTTTTCAGTTCTCAATAATTCAGATCAGAGGTTCCTGAAGTGCAACTCGGAACACGTGTCCAAGGAGAGACTATCCCATCAAAATTGTATATGACAAACCAGCAGCGAGGGAAGGAACTTCAGTGCTTATTTCTGTTTTCAGTTTCACATCTTAAACTGTTATTTTATGCTCTAGATTCTCTAAATATGGTCTGTAACATCACAAAATTAGAAGGGGGGCAGATTTCACCACATAATCACTACTCAGTTCAAAAGCAGCAAGGAAAACTTTCTCCAGCATCTCAAATTCTTGCAAGGAATTCTATTTCCTGGACTTCCTTGAAAAAAAGCCTGAAAGCCTGGCTCTCTAACATGACTTGAAGGTCAAAAGAATGCAGACAATTTAAACCAGAGAGGCTATGAAGAATTAAAAAAAAAAAAAAATGATGTGTTATTTTCGTAATACAAATATTATTCTGCTTTCCTTTACCCACTTCGTGTTAGTAAAAGATGCTCACAAAGTGTCAACAGAAAACGAGAGGCTACATGAATTTTCTCTACAAGTGACTGAGTAAAAAAAAAAAAAAAAAAATCACTTAACAACTTCTGATGTTACGCCTACACATGTATCTGCAATAACGGGTAAGAGAGATACATAATGTGTATCTATCACCTATGGCCAGGTCAGTCACTGACTCTTCTTTGCTGAGATGACTAACCAGCAGCGTAATTTGCACCCACTGTGACAGTTCAGTAATTGGACCATTTGCACAGCAGAAAATAGAGAAATCAGTAATTGCTATTCAAGAGCCAATTAGTCTGGCCTACTATTAACCTACACTGATGGACTGGATCCACGCAGAAGACAAAGGCTCCTTATCCCAATAAATGTCCAGAGCCATTTCGTCCTTTAGATATTGTCTTTACTCAAAACATAGAGGCTAAATGCACACTTACAGGAAAACTTACCGGAAAGCAAAGCAGACCATATCCACAGGATGGTGAAGAAGAAGAAAGGAAGAAGAACCAACAATAAGCAAACAAGCCACACGAAGAGGAGATCAGTTGTACTATTACAGTTAAAAGAGAACAAACAAGACAGCAGACAAAACTTACTATGTTGCCATGGATTTCTCTTGAAATGTTACAAAAGCCATTCCCAGTGGGTTATTATGAACAGCTTGTTCCTCTTTTGAATATGCTTCCATCAGTTCATTTCTAACTTTGGTATAATAATCTACAGCATCCTCCTGTCGGGAAATTGATGACTGTTACATCCAAGTACCAGATGGCTAATATCTTCATTAAAATAGATCTTACACAAACCATAGTCTCTCTTCATCATACTACTTCCACAAATTATAAATCCAGTCATGATGCAAAGACAAACAGGAAGTTTTTCAATTTTTGCACTAAGATTACATTTCAAAAGTTTTGGGGAATTCCTTTTCTGTAGAGTGCAAGAACATGAAGGATGAGCTATCTGCAATAAATGAATAAAGAATTTTCTGAACCTCAACAAGACGTCACAGAAAAACTATTCTCTACTTGTCTAACAATCTACCTTGCTGTAACTAAAAATGAACACAATTTCTTACCCTTTCACATCCTCTCATTTCACAACAGCAGAATTGACCACAAGGCTTAGGGTTGATTTGGACCCGCTTGCCATACTTCTGATGCAGGTGTTCATAGTAAGTCAGGCTTTTTTCTGCCTGTTTTCTGGACAGAAAAATACATCCATAACATTTTGCAAGAAAACAGTATCAATGTCAAGCTTGAGAAGAATATAATCCCCAAGAGAAAAAGTTATGTCCAGGACTGATAAAAAAATTAATCAGTTACCAACGATATTCATATGCCTTATTTTGGCTACTTGGCATAATTTATTTTCAAGTCTGTAATAGCATTATACAGCCTACACTTGTAGTGAGGTTCCAGGAAAAAAACCCAACAATGTATAGCCTAGAAGATAACACTTTTTTCTCCTCTGACCAGCACCTGCGGCCAAAGAAGCAGGATCCCAGAGTCATTAATTCAATAGTTGCATTTTCTACTTTGCACTGCCTAACGGTAATTAAATAAATACATACATAAGATAAGCTTTGACTCGTTGATTATTTATTTATGCAACACACAACATGTCACACCTACAAGAAGCAGGCTAAACTCCGCAACTCACCTTAAACCACAGCCGAATCTAACTGAAGTCCAGACCAGAACTTTAAGAATAGAATTAATTTCTAGTATGTGCAAGGTTAGTACTACTGGTATATATTAAGGGCTGGCAAAGCATTCATAAAATTATGCCAAACTTGAGTAGATTACAAAAGCAAGCACCTTTTTTTGAAAAGATGAATAAGCTTGGCTACATCATAACACAGCTGGACCTCCAGCACAGTGCAGGTTGGGTAGGCAGCACTGAAAAGGAAGCAGTACATGAGAACAATAAGAACAGAAAATACAACGAAGAAACTGTTTCGAAAAGCATCACTGATGTCTAACTGACATCTCAATCACTCATTTCATTCTGAATGAGGTATCATAGAGCAGAGACTTCCAGAGAGACGGTTAATGAAAGTTACTGTAATATGAGATGTTCAGCATTATTCCCAAGTAAAGGCTACTTGGGAGCATGAATGGCAAGTGTGGATACACAGCCACTTTCTTAGATTCTAATTTTAAGATCAGCTAACTAACTTTATTGAAATATAGTATTTTCTCAATTCTGTCTAAGGAGTAAGATATGCTTTAAGAAGACATACTATAATATATATTTTAAACAGTGCAAAAGTCAAGTAAAATTTCTGCTTGGGCAGGTAAAATTACTAGGACAATTTTAAATCTCCTGTTCCTAATGATACTACTCAAGCATGGAACTTACGTGAAATGGCCTTGTATTGTCTCTTCTTTTGCATTTTTTGGAAGACCAGTTATAAACAATGTGCACTTAACCTGCAAGAGAAAATGCAACTCCATTATTGAGAAACCACATCACGGAAGAGAAAAGAAGACTATGAGGAAGGCAATGACGCAGCACAAACAGCTGTCTTGTAGAGGGAAAATTTTGATTTTCACAGCAGCTGCATCTATTCAAGACAGCATCATGTTCACCTTCTACATTGGTAATAGGCTACACCAAAATTTCACAAATCCCTCCCCAGCCCCCTTCTCTCCATCCATTTTCACAATTCTCTCAGTAGAGCTTCGCTTTCAGTGAATTCCTTCACACTTACGTCACCTTGTAGCAAGCAGGAGGCATCTTTGCAATTTGCTTTTTTAGCATTATCCACTTGCAAACATGCTGTATTTTTTCTTCACCTCAATACAGAAACTTACTATGTTTTCTTCTTTATATGTGACATACTTCATGTGATGTCTCATGAAGACAACAGTCAGAATCAGGTAGACAACAGCAAAAACCGTGTGCAGCCAAAGCAGATTATTACTGTCGGACAAAATGTAATGAATATGAGAAACAGGAAGAACTAATCGTCAGCCTGATACAAGTAGCCATCAAAACGCTAAGCAGATCAGAACCTCTCATTGAACACAAAACAAGAAAAAAGGTAGTTACTGGTAGTCAGTCACACCTACGCAGATGCCTTGGACAGCCATTAGGGTTAATTGCTTATCATAAAATTCTACGGGTAACAGACCTAAAAAGAAAACAGATATTCTATGACATGGACATTTTTAGGCAGCATTTGGCTTGCACCTTCTCATTTGGATGACCAATAGCACACACCATGCTATTTGCCAAAATGTTTTTTATTTGCCTTATTAGTTACTGTGCTGAGTGCATAACTGGACTCTCCTTGAACACAATCCTTACTCAAATTGAAAACGGAGTTTTCCCTGAATACAGGGAGTAAATTCTGCTTTTCTGATAGCTCCTTCCTCAAAGCTTACAGAAGTTCTGTTCTGTGAACAGTTCTTCAGTTTTGTGAAGAGCATTAATAATTACTATTAACCTAAAATACAGGAACCTATTTTACAGATAAAAACCCCAACCAAAAAAAAAAAACCCACTAGTTACTAAGATTCATAATGTGGTTAAAAAACCGGAAGTGCATTGGCAGAATCTCTGTTGGACATTGTAGCAAGGATAGATGTGGATTGATCAAGTAATAAAAAAGAAAAATTGTACAGCTTTGCATCTCAACTATTTTATAGACTGTTTTTAAAACACATAGAAGTAATTTTAATCGTGATCTCAGATGGGAGAGATACGCACACAAATAAATCTGATGTAAGAGAATTTAAATCATCTGAGTTACACATTCTAGTAAAGCTGTCAGGTTTATTTTCTTTCTGAAGTATGGTCTCTTCTAATGTGGAAATTTCTGAAAATAATATCACTAGATGTGTAGTCATTAGCCAAGAGAAACATGTGGTGTAAGAAGTAAGAGCTGAGAGAGTAGAAGCCAAGTCTCCAGATTTCTTATCAGCACTGTAACTGCATAGCCTGAAGCAGAACGTATCCCAGTTTCAGTTGATGAAGCGTGAAAAAGTAATTCCTACCCCATAAGCCATGCTGCAAGTATCAGTTCTTGTGTTTAGAGACTACGGCAGGGAACAGACGCAAGCATAAAAGTACTCTGCAAGATTTACTTACCCAGTTTGTAAGTTTACTATAGTTGTTCTTCCAAAACTATAAGGATCTTTATCTAAGAAGAACAAAGACAAGTAGCATAATTAACTGGTGCAACATTCACATGCAAATTATCAGAAAGTCAGTTTTGTTTTGGTTTTTTAATGTTTATATACTTCTTTTTAATGCTGAGCATGTTCATTGTTAAAAAGATTTAGAATCATAATCAATGCTGGTTTATGCTGTATTGCATTTTAAGATTGGAAAACAAAAATCCCAGTGTTATACCACATTCAACCCATCAAGAGAAATAATAGATTATTTTAAAAATCTGACTATTAGATCTTTGTAGCAGTTCCCTTTCTCCCTCCAATCTCCCTTCACATCCGTTAAGAACATTGTTTAGGGATTTGAACGTATTTCATCCACATTTTTATTTCATCTTCACTGACTTCTTATCTCATTTTTTTTTAAACTGCTCTAACTCAGTGTTGACAAAACAGTACCGATAACCTTACTACGGTAAAAAATGAGAAAGTTTATGCAACATTGTTTCTCTAGACTGTCAAGTATTTTAAAAAAATGATAACGCAACTGAGTGAAAACTAAGTACATGTTCACAAAGGAAAAAGAGCTAAGTGTATATGGAAAGCTAAACAATCTTCTAGCATAGACTGTTAAACTACTTTGCAAGTTAAGTCATCGCAACAGAAAGAACTGCAAATGCACAAAATCAACATGTGGTGCAAGGGAAGGAAGAACAGAAGAGGCACTAAAACTTCCTATTTGTTTTTCAGCTGTATTTCCTAGCATCGCTAAAATCAGTGCAGGAAAACAGAAGCTGTATTCTCCAGCTTTAGAAGGCCAGCCACACTCTGCCACTCGAATTAACAGAGAGCATTCTATTGGTATCCAAGATACTACAACTTTTATCAAATTGTAGTTAGAGAAGGACAGTGCACACAAGTTGATGCTTATCATAAAATCCATTTTGGTATAAATATACAGCTAGTAATTAGACCAGAAGAGGGAACCACGTTCTCTAAGTTCTTTGAAGGCACTGGCGTCTCTCTCTTTACTTTATGAAGAAGGTGAAGACAGCAACTAGGGCACCAGTTGTGTTGAATTTGATTCTGTAAAACTAGGGATGCTGGCTGAGAACACAGAGATGGAAAGCAAGGAAGAAGTGACTGTGAAGTGATAAAGGGTCCTTTGAAAGAACAAAAAAAAAGAAAAGAAATCCAAAGAAGGAAAAAAGAACAGCAACGGTCTTTAAGAAAGCAGATATTAACATAAACAGAGAATTGCTAAGAGGGAGCTCATAAAAGGGAAGTCAGACATGGCAGTTCCACAAAGAAACAATGCTAAAGGCACAGGTACAATGTATCCCATTACAGACCAGGGCTAAGTCACAAGGCCCTTTAAAACACAGGTAGGAGTAAACTGAAAACAAAAACTAGGCCACATTACTGAGAGCAATAGAAGAGAATAAATTATAGGGACAAAGATCAGCAAGGTCAATACACAAAAACAATAGTTGTGGTATAAGAACAAACAAAACAAAACACAAGCAAGTACTCCACTTGAGAGCTTCTAGGAAAACCAAATTAATTATTGGGTTTTTTTGCATCACTATTCACCAGGATGATCAAGAGTGAACAACTCTGTAAACATGATCTTGACAAGACTGATACAAAGCCAGGTATAAAATAGGCTTATAAGGGCTCATTATCAAAAATGGAAGAGCGTTTGAACAGGATTTAACAGAGTTCAGTCCACCAGAATTCTCATTAGCAACCTGAACAGCAGACTAGAGGACACACTTATTGTATTTGTTGAGTGTGAGTTAATAATGGAAAGAGGTATGTGTCACACAGGCAGACATAATCAGCACTAGACTACAGGAAATATGAAATAATTCTTTGCCTAGTCAGCACCGACAAAATCTCAGTAAGAAGTTTTGTCCAGTTTTGAGCTGCAAACCAAGACAGAAGGGAAAAGTGAGAGACAGCCTAGCTAGATAGAAAGTTAGTTCAGAGGATGCTTGATGATTTTATGATCAGCCAAATGAAAACTTTTCTCATTAATAACCAAATTAACTGGTCTGGTTTACCAAAAAGAGGAAAAAGCACACATGAATTGATAATCCTCAAGCAACTAAAAGGATACTGCAAGGAGGAAAAGAATAATCTGTTCTCCTCAGTGATCTTAAATTGCAGCAAAAGAGATTCAGATGGACACTACAAAAAGATTTCTCAGCTGCGAAGACAGTTTCCATTGGAAATCATCACCAATAAAAATCATAAAGAGTGCCTAGATAAACACCAGTTAAGAGGGCATAGATCAACTTAATCCTACCTTGAGCCTTCTAGGTCTAGCTGTCTATGTCTGCATATGGTCTGCCATCCTGTTTCTGACAACAGCCTTTACCAAACATTTAAAGAACTCTCTACTCTCAAAGAAATTTCACATAAAAATGGCACAAACATCAGACAGACGGGGACGGGGGGACGGGACAAAAAACAAACCTTACAAAGTTTACCAAAATAAATTAAAAAAAAAAACTAAAAGTTTTTGCAATTACATAAAACACAAAATTCTTCCCAGAATACAAAAAAAAAATATCTTACCAAGTAGATCACCTGATAGGTTGACAGGCAATATGACACACACAGACAAAATGCTGACAGCAATCAACAGACAGATGATGTGACGCTGGAAGGCAAGGTAATGTATGGCATCTTCACCACATCTCTCATGAATCTCGTCATCGCTGCATCAAAAACAGAAAAGCACATGGTCGGTCTACTTAATATCCTTGGGGTTTTTGGTGGCTCGTTTTTGAACATACACTAATTTCTCAGCCTACCCAGAGACATCTCCATCAATCCCTACCCATTTTCAACATGGTCATGTTCTTTCACGCACAAATTTAAGTTCCAAAAGTGTCTTTTTCTTGTGCAGTACCAAAATACAAAAATTAACATGAGGGAATTAAAGATGGAAACAAGTAATCTGAAAAGCAAATATAATTCCAAGTTCTTCTTTATCAGCCTAAAAGCGGACAAAGTCATTTGCTGTGACCTCCTGCTTTATGGCAGTCGTGAGGTGCTCAGCCTAGCTCTCAAACTTTAAAATCACACTGTGACAGTGTTCACTCATATCCATAAAGGTTCCCCACGAGGAAAATGACAACAGAATCACCTTACTCTTATGACATCCAATTAACAGAAGATATTAATAGGCTTTGGAATGAAATCTAATCACCTATCCATTGTCAGCAGGACAGATAACTAAAATAGAAGTTCTTGAAAAAGGAAGGAACTGAACTAGCAAAGATGGAGAAAAACACGCTCAGTCCCCACCCCTTTTTTGTTTCAATGTACTCAAGCTAGAAATTGAGTAAATTTACCTTTAAATTTTTTAAATAATTTTTTAAAATCATGATTTACTAAGCTCCAAGAGATATACAGAATGAACATCACACATCTAATGCTCAGTTTCTGGGAAACAGTGGGATGGGCTTTTCCTAGTTAGTCAATTCCAGCCCCAACTAAACCACTAGTTCTCCACAGAAACCCTTGCAGGGAAACCCTGTTTCCTGCCTGGGGCCCTACCAGCTTCAAACAGGGAAACACCCACACAGTACTCTTTGAAGGGTAAAAGCCTAGAGCCCAGTTACTAGCTCAGAATCCATGTAAATGCCATAGATGCACTTAGGTTCACACACTGCGCCAAGATCGGGAAGTCCCTGGGCTGCTACCAGAAGAACAACTGTATACTGAAGAAGTATTCCCATAAACTGACCTTGTTTTCATATTCTTTTTCCACCCCACCAGAGGCACCTGTATCACTGTTTACATTAAATTCTACCTACTGAAGGGGGAAAAAAAAACCAAACCAACCCCACACACACACTTTATTGAATGCAACCCCCCTTTTTTAATTAAAAAAATAGAGCAAAGCAAACCACAGCTCACTACTTCTGTTTCATCTACTTACTGCATCCGAAAAGCAGCTGTCATCCAAGAACAAAACCCCTATAAGTAAAAGAAGGAAGTTTTTAGGAGCTAACATACAAAAAATATAGTCTCTAATCTGTACAATTAAGAGAAGTATTTCTATTAAGCCAATCTCTTAGGTAAATAGCTGGCAGTTTTTTGCTCTGAAATAATCATTTAGAAACATACAGAAAAATACCTCATATTCTACATGCTTTTTACAAGGTACTTCATATGTCCGTCTTCAGAGAATATTTCAGGGTGGGGTTTTTTTATTACTTGCATGTTTATTACTTGAGCTTCTTAAATTTATACAAGTGTGCCCAAATCCTACCTCCAATGAACCAAAGTCAAAACTGAGGCTTCTAAGGAATTTTTTTTAAAGGATTGTTTTAAAGCAGAAAAGGTGATTATTTTTTCCCCAAAACTATTTCCAGAGACTCTCCAATTTCAGGGATAAGTTCCATGAGAGTCTATCAGTTAATTACTTAAACAGTAGTTAGAAACAATGCTGTAATTACGTGAACAGAAAGGCTTCTTGTATAGATTTACAAATCCTCCTATGAAACTGTACAGCAGAGATCACATCCCACTGAATGTTCCAGTACGTTTCAAAGAAATCCTGTCTCTTGAAAGGCCTCTTACTTCAAGTGAATAGTTTCGAGCTAAAGAAACACATTTTTATTCAACAGTTTCAATGATAAAGTTGCTTTAGGATTTTAAAAAAGATGAAGAAAACTACACAAATAGCAGAGCGATCCTGATCAAACACCAGTATGCTTTTGATGCTCATACAATTACTTAGTTGCAATATTAAGTTGATACACATATAAAATGTTAAAATGTAGGCTGCCACCACTGAACAGCTCTCACATGGTTTACTCTGAAGCTGCAACACAAAATTAGAGAGATGTGTGAATTCAAAGACTCCAGAGAGACCATGGATGGAACCAATTAAAAGTCTGGAGTGGAAGATAATCTTTTGGCCAAACCAGTTTTAATATTAAGAGCACATGGCATTATTACTAGCCTCACACCTGCATCCAGTTTTCTCATCTCCATAATGAAGACAATGTACTATAAAGACCAACTAGGTATTATTTGCAATGTCAACATAATGTAACTTTTTGAACCGTTATTTAAGCACAAATTACTTAGTTGTCTTTTTTCTTCCCCGCCTCCCCTTTGAAACATTAACATGCAGTCCCCCTCCTAATTAAAAAAAAAAAAAAAAAAAAAAAGTTACTTAAAAACAATGACACAAGATACTGGTTTGTGGTACGGCCATAGTTTGTCAGGAGATGCATTACTAATTTTTGCATATAGATGGTCTTCTAGTTTAATGACTGGTTCATTGGGCTAGATGGAATGGCAAATTACACAGATTCCATTAAATGGTTTACATTAAAAAAAAACATATCAAAACTCTAAAATACTTACTCTATCATATTCAAGATCTTCAGGTACTGATGAAGATGTTGACAATCGGTTGTATCTTGATTCACTAAAATACATTAAATGAAGCTTTTAAGCATTTTTAATAACCAATGATAGAATTCCACAGAATATTTTCCAAATTTAACAATTCTAAAGTAACCAAGGGAAATGGTACAAAAACACTTTTTCACTTATGAAAGCTGTGGTTTTCACCTTGTAGCATAT
The DNA here is from genome assembly GCA_008921705.1 of Burhinus oedicnemus. Lineage (NCBI taxonomy): Eukaryota > Metazoa > Chordata > Aves > Charadriiformes > Burhinidae > Burhinus > Burhinus oedicnemus. The sequence continues at coordinate 5,776,226 of VFFE01007703.1, forward strand.
GCTTACTTATAGAAACTTTTGCTGTGTCTCACGTTGAAAAGGGAGGATGTGAGCTCCTGACATGAGACCATTTAACTGAACCAGAAAGAAAACAGTGTTTTATTGGGATATTAAACCACAGTAACATAAGAGAATGCAACACGGGTTTTGGAAGCCTGGCGAGGATCAGATTTGCAAGGTAGCTTCCTGTTCAGATATTCCTCCTTACAAGACATCACCTCTTTTCCCTCCACCTCTCCTCCTTCATCTTACAGCCACTACTCAGAATTTCTCTGCACAACTAAATGCCTTACCTGCAGGGCTACCTCCTCACACAAATTCAGTCCTGTAGCAAAGCTAGAAACATTTAGAGACTCTGTAGCCCTCAAATATAGCAAAGTACCTTGTTTTAGTTTGTTCTTAAAAAGAAGTGTTGCAATGGTGATAAGCCCATAATTACAGGACAATACATGTTAAAATAGAGTGTATTCATAGGTGCATCTGTGATAATTTTGACCTAGCTGGCTCAGGTCACAGTCCAGCAAGGACAGTAACATAGGCTCCCAGGTGTCTGCTCAAGCCTGTTTGTCCCACACAGGCCTCTACAGCCCACATGGAAGCCTACACTAGAGCATCTTCATTCTTGCTGCCTCAGTTATTGCCCATCTTTCTTGTTTTTTCTTCCCCCCCCCCCCCCCCAACATCTACTTTTCACAATTGTACATGAATTACACCTAAAACCACATTTTGAATCCTCTCCTGTGGCTTAGTTGTGAATTTACCACAACTTAGTTAACACCACTAATACCAGAAGAGGCACGCTGTTAAAGTTTATCCACTTCATAGACAGCTAGCTTTTAAACATTCCAAGACATCATCCTGTAGAAATAATATTTAGGAAAAAAAAAAAAAAATCAAAAGCTAATTTGCAGTATTACTAAAAATCAGTGAAGAATTTCAGAAACCTGCAACAATACATTTCTTTTTTATTTCTAAACCCTTCAGAAATATGGCATGGGCTGCACAGGGAGCTCTCGGAAGATACTGGGCTTGAGCCAAGGTAAACAAAATAGTTAATATCCTTCTATCACAGAAACACACTGTAAACATCAACCTGTAGTTACATGAAACTTTAGCAGACAAGCAGTCTATTTTCTTACTTCTACTTCCTTAACCCACAACTGTAGAATGAAATTCATGACAGTGCCAAACACACAAATTTATTACTGAAACCACAAAGAGTAACTCTGTGAGTGGGACGTATTTCACACAAAGCAGCATGAGGCCATTTTTAACAAATATGTGCATGTGATTACAAACATATCTAATTGATACAAATGCACTTAATTTAAGCCCTATTTACTGTATCTACTTCTATGGTCCCCAAATGGTTTCCACAAACCGGTCTGCATATCTTTTTTACCTTTGAGCTTCTGATACCAGAGCAACACGACCGTAGTCCCAGAATCTCTTTCTTATGACGGAAAATAGTAATATTAAAATCTAGAAAATAAAAACAAAGATCTCTGAATATTTATTTTTCCACTTCATAATAATTATTCTTAGGTGTATAGGAACTGTCAAAAAATGCTGTCCTAGCTCCTAAACCAACTGTCATATGTTAAGCAATCCAATGGTGGCCATGCTACAAACCAATCTGTCTGGGATCAGAACACCTGCCTTCCTGCTCTAATTTATAAAGGAGGAGACTTGCATGCAAAAATACTTCTGAACTGCAAGTGTATGGAAGTTTGTGACACGAAAAGTAGCAAATAGTACTTCAGAGGAAGTAAAAACTTTCATAAATACACCTTTACTACTACACATTACTTAATGACCAGAACTATGATGGAAGACTTGCAATTTTATTTTATTTTTAAACAGTCATGTAAACAGGCTGTCGGGGGCTCAAGTATTTTCTCAAGTATGAGAACTATTTTTATCCTCAGTAGAAGTAATATATTATTATAATTCATAAACCCCAGAAACTTGTATTTGATCTCTGCTATGTATTTTTTATCTCTCCCCTGTATTTTCACTTTTTGAAAGGCTAAGAAAACAAGAAAAAAAACCACCACCTTACCACTATGTATTTCATAGATGCCTTTCTTTTTTCCTTTTTTTTTTTAAAGAAACAAGTTGTTCTGTACAAAGCAATGAAGCAGAAGTAACAAGGCCTGTTTTCTATGCATATGTAGCATACACCCTCACCTTCTAGCCCCTCCTACAACCCGTACCTGTTTGGCTAGAAAGTGGTGTTAGTGATGTAACTTATTTGGATCTGTGCAAATACAGACTGGCCAGCCAGGATACGTGTCAAGATTATCTATGTGTCAAGATTACACAGCTAATTTCCGCATTTCACAATGAATATAACCTTCTTACAAGAGCCTTCCTCCCAACAGGAAGTATTAATCTAGATCTTCCTCCTTCATCTGTCCGTTAAACTTCATGCAAGCAGGAAAGTAGACTCTTTGACAGCTTTGGTTGAAACTGTCTAACGTATTCTACGGTTATTAGGAGGAACTGCCAGACAAAAATGGGATGACAATGCAATATATAAACCTCACTTCCTTAGCAAACCAGCCTAGAAATAATATTCAGAAACCAATCAACTGGCAGTTACTAAAGGGATCTTCAGTAAATGTGTCATGAAAATAGGAATACAGGAGTTGCCAAATAAATTGCAGTACTTGGTACTTGAAAAAGAGCGGAGCCTTCTACATTGCATCTAGCGCTCTACCCTAATGCTGTTTGAGAGGTAAGTTCAATAGCAAGGAACTCAAAAGCTGAGACTCAGTATTTTAGAATTCAACCACAGCTTTAAAATAAAGTCCCCCCCAAACATTCCACCTAAATCTTGCTAAATGCTGTGCCATCGATCACACAGAGCAGTAAATACTGTACATCCTCAGAAAATGGATTTATGGTAGCACGCTGCATACACTAAAGCAATAGCAAAGAATGCCACTACATAACTTTTAGGAACATCCTCTACGTTCCTACAGAACTACCAGCTCAGACCTTACGCAGGTAGTTTTAAGTTTCTCCACAGCAGCTTTCTAGAACTATGTCATCCCTTTAGTCTCATTTTACTACCACAAACCTCACTTACCAAGACAATTTGCAGGTCTACATCTCTTTTTCTGGTGGCTTAAGACCACCTAGACCAAACTTACAGAAATAACCGTAAGTTTTATTGGAGTCTCATGCCAGCTCTGGAGCCTCCAGATCGGCAAGTAATCCTATTCCTCCTTTTGTCAGCTGATCAGTACATTATTTCCTCAACAGCTTCTTGAAATCTGATTTTTAAAAAGTCTGTGAAATGACCAATTTTCCATATCTAATTTCCTTTTGAAAAACAATGAAGTTAGTAATGGTGTTCCCTTCCTGAAAACGTACCAGTACTTAAACCCAGAGTAAGGAATAAATGTTCTTGCAGTTAAGACAAAACATAGAAATTTGAGCTACCGCTACAAAGCTCACCATGACCCCACGTACAGACCCTGCACTCTCTCTACATCTACACATCCAACATACAGTGACACTGTCATCCCACATGTATGTGAACCTTTATCAACACTTGATAAGTGCTTTGATGTTCCCAGGATGGCCTTAGCACATTTCTTATTCTGAAGATTCTCAGAAACAAATCTCTACCAGATAAATAAGAGAATTCTGAACAAGCTAACTTTTGAGAAGGCCAGAATTATTTTCAGTACAAGAAATAGAAACTGGGCTTACAAAAAAGAAGGTTACATCAAGCAGCAGGACAGTGGGGATTCCACCAAAAGTTACTCCTTGGAGCACCGTGCTGCCCCGGGCAGTGCTGTAGCAGTACGTCTCATTTGTTGAGTTGAAAGGTATACTTCTATTCCAGAAGTAGACTAGATGAGAATGTCCAAAACCCAGAAAAAAGAAAGGGTTCATTTTGTCTTTCCCTTAAAAAAAAAAAGAAAAGAAAAGAAAAAGTGAAACAACCATGTGAAAACCCTGTCTGGTATTTGTAATATGTATTAGTATTACAAGTATAAAAAGTGCAGGAAGATTTCAACCAGGAAACTACTTTGGAAGAGAAGTCGTATTTGACAATCTTTCCTCTTCTCCTGTAAAATATTTCACAACAACTGACAGGCTCAGTCACTACCAGTGCCCAAGCAAGAATTCCAGACATCTAACCAACCACGTCCTCCACAGACATCCAAGGAAGACTACAGAAGACCCACACATAAACTTCTCTACCGTCTCATCTATAACATCAAACTACTTATTCCAGCCTGAATTCTGATTCTAGGAGTAACACGGGGCATTAGATATTCCAACAATAGCAGTTTGAAGATTTTGCTCCTAGTTGATGGGCATGTGTGAACGTACTGGCTTGTGAACTTTGCATTCAAATGTCAAAACCTTGAGATTATTAACAAATTCACCACTAATTCCACAAAAAAGAAATAGTACACAAATACATATGCTCCTCTCTGTTCGTAGAATATTGTGGGATTTTCCTTTTTTAATAGGAGAATTCAACTGAAAGAACAGCACAGTAATTACAGTACATCATGAACAAGAAAGAACAAAGGGTATTTCTAATTTTCTAAGCGAACAGTCATCTACCTCATTTTAGCCAACTGACCTGCTCAGATAATGTATTAACGTACAAGAATGCACAAGATTTGGCTATCGATACAAAGGTCTTTTTATCAGTGCAGGCAATTTCTCACTTATTTTGGGGCTCTCCACTTCAAACATTTCTTTTCTTGGATCTCATTAACTCGATGGTTCCCGCGTACTTGGGACAAAAGCATGCTTCACGCACAACACCCTTCTGACCGATAAATTCATAAAGCAAGCATACCCCAAAAAACTCTATTCCTTGAAAGCAAATATTATAGGTCCTCATCACAGGTCCAGGGACACTACTCTTCTGATATCATGCCTCTGTAAGAGGAACGCACATGTCTCTGATGACAGCACTATTCTGGATGCTGAAAACCAAACAAAACCAAAACAAGATTATGAATAACTACAAGTTCTCCTTTTAAACAGCAGAAAAACAACACGGAGAATACTCCTCCCAAAAGGGCATTTACTAAATGTTGGACCGTGTGACACGGTGGGGAAGAAGTTTTGGCCCAACTGCTGTGTTTCACCACAGGAAAGAAAAAAAAAAGCCAACAAAGAACCATATAAAATTTGTGCTGCGACTCTATCCTTGCTTTCTAAGGATTGAAATGTAGTGCTGACAGAAGAGAAAGTATTTTTGAAGGTATTTTGGAAACCTTTGTCACAACTGCAGAGACTCCATGCTAAATTTTAAGCAATACACTGGATCTTATCAGTTTCCAACTCTTGGAAGCTGTTATTTTTAAACAAGCCAGCCTGTCAGGAAGATAAAGGGAACGGCGAGACCTCCCACGGGTGGGGCTGCGCTGCACCCACCAAAGGAGCACGCAACCAGCGGCAATTCGCCGCCCTGCCAGGGAAGGCGAGCACCGGTGCGGGCTCCAGAAACCAGCCGGGGAGAGGGGGAGAGGAGGCCCCGAGGAGATGGCCCTTTCCTCAGGAGGGCCGGGCGGCGAGGAGCGGGGGGCGGCCGGTCCCGGTCCCCGCCTGCAGTCCGGCCCCCGCCGGCAGCACAGCCCGCGCCCCGGCGGCCGCCCCTCAGGGCTCACGTCGCCCTCCCCTCTCCCTCCCCTCCCCGCGGCCGGACCTGCCCCGAGGCCGCCTCATGCAGCCCCGTCCCTCCCCGGCCCCACACGGCGCCGCCGACCAGGGCTGCCCTCGGGCAGCGCCGCTCCCGCCCTCCATTACCTGCAGCGGGGCGACCTCCCCCCTCCACCTCCCCTCTCGCCTAGTCACCACACAGGGCGCCGCACCGACCCACCGTCCCGCTCCCGGAGTTACAAGCCCCAGCAACAAGTCCCGGGAGGCGCGCATGCGTGCCCGGGACGGGCCCCGCCGCCGGGACGGGCCGGGGCCGGCGGTTAGCGACCGGGGCGGCGGCCATGGGTCCCCCGCCTCCTTCCCTCCCTCACGGAGCCGCACAGCCCCGAAGGCGGCTGGCTGTTTCCGTGGGGAGATTGCCGCCCCTCGCCTCTCTAGCCTTCTTTTCCAGAGGCTGAAGTGCTTCCCTCAGGCAGGGGAACCCGTAGTAAAACAAGCGGGGGAAAAATCGCTATCATTTTTCTTGCGCTGCTGCCCCTTGTCATCCGCCGCCGCCGTGACATGGCGGTCGGGAGAGGCGGCGCCCCGTTCTCATTCAGCGGGGTTTTGTGCTGGCGGAGGAGAGGCTGGGGCTGTGCTGGGAGCGGGGTGGGCACGGGGCTTCGGGTGGGAGGCCTGTGTGTGCCAGGGCTGCCTTTAGCCAAGCTCTCCCTTTGCACGATCCTGCTCAAATTATGTCTACAGACATTTACAAATGGTTTACAACAGTTATTTTAGAAGTCGGTAGCTGATCTATGAACACTTTATGCTTGGACCCTAAAGACAAACTCTCTGGCGAAGAATGAAGGATTTCCTAACTGCTTGGTGATTTCTCAGTTTTAATGTTGGTGTGGACTGCAGTGTCCTGGTTTGGAGGAAACCCCTTTTGTGCCTCTATGACTCACGTTAGCCATTAACATTAAAAAAAACCCCAAAAACTCAGATCCAAACAGAGCTTTTTATAGCAAAAAAGGAGGAAGATAGGTGAGATTTCAAGAGAGATTTCACAATTCCCAATCTGGTAAAGTGGGCAAGAGTGCAGGTACAGGTGGAGCAGGCCATACACTAAGACAATGATAGGATGAGGGGTAACGGCTTCAAACTGGAAGAGGGGAGATTTAGAATAGATATTAGGAAGAAATTTTTCACTCTGAGGGTGGTGAGGCACTGGAACAGGTTGCCCAGGGAAGCTGTGGAGGCCCCATCCCTGGAAGTGTTCAAGGCCAGGTTGGATGAGGGTTTGAGCAGTCTGGTCTAGTGGGAGGTGTCCCTGCCCATGGCAAAGGGGTTGGAACTAGATGATGTTTAAGGTCCCTTCCAACCTAAACCATTCTATGATGCTATAGGTAACTCTGAAATAAATTAAGTAATAGCAGTAACATGAATGTTCTATGAAATATTCAAAGCCCCTTGTCTCCACACACCTATAAAGAGAGAAATAGTATTCAAATGTTGTAAATTGGAAAAAATGAGACCTAGGGAACTTCATTTAACATGTCTATGACAGCACTGGGATGAGACTCATTCCCAGCCATCCATAAGGATGTCCTGTCCTTTACGGGAGTTAATTGCTTCCAGCCAACAAGCCAGAAACATGGTATGGCAAGGCCCCACCATCCACCTCTTCTCTACCCTTTATTTTAGTGTTCCGCTCAAAAGCCATTTGATACCCAGCACTGCCAACTATCATCATCCTCCTGTGTCTTCATCCTTTGCCCCTGATTGGCATGATTGACCTCAATGAGTAGCAGGCATCTGAGGAAGAAGAAGATTATGATAATGATGAAAATGTAACTGTTCAGGGGAGGCAGGGAGACCACTTAGCTTCAAAGATTTGCACCCTACCTCCAGTCTCATGGATGAAGCAGCAGTGATGTTTCAGAACAGTGGTCCACTCTAAAAACAACCAAAATCATCAGGGCATTTGCAGGATTCAGTCTGATGTTACACTGATCAAAATCTCAGGCCAGTACTCAGTTATCTGTGGACTTCTATGTTTAGAAGAAATGAGCGTTCCTACCTCTCCATCTTCAACTCCATATATCCCCATGTATTCATACTGTGTGTACTACTTAGGGCCCTGCATGCATACCTGCTGTCCTGCTCCCTGCCATTTTATTAATCCACAATTGCTTCGCTCTGTCAAATCCTTGCCTCACTTTTCAGGAATGCCTGCTCAGTGAAGAGCAGCATTTGGCTGTACATGTGCTATGTGCCTTCCCCCACTCCATCCTGCAAAAGGGCAAAAAGTCCCAGTTAATCTGGAGTCACCAGGAGACTTCTCAAGAGAGAATTTCATAATTTATCTAGTAGCTGCATTGTGGATAATCTGGGATTTTAAATTGGCCAAAACTTTTATGTTAGTTAGAAAATCATAAAATCATAGAATCATAGAATCGTTTAGGTTGGAAAAGACCTTTGAGATCATCTAGTCCAACCATTGACCCTACTCTACTAGGTCTGCCACTAAACCATGTCTCTAAGCAAATGGCATAGCAGTCCTCAGCTCAAAGCAGAGCAGTTCAGATTCAACGCTGGAATAAAGAAATTCCACTATTGTTGAACAACGTTAATGATTTTAGCTTTAAAAGGCACTCTCTTCTACTTAGGGCTATGCTGGTGGAAAAGTTGTTTGGCATGAGTATAGTGGAGTAATTATTCCATCCTGACTTTTCTGAAATAATGCTTCCTGTGGACAGTTTATTTCAAAACGGGAATCTAAAGTGGAATAGTTATGATCACTTTCTTTTAAATTAAATTTTACTGATGTAGCTGCAGCAGAGTAGACCTGCCATGTAGGTGAAGCCTCACTACATGCTTGCAGCTCTTATACTTCTAGGACCAAAATCTGTTTGGTTGATTTTCTCACTGATTTCCTAGGCTGTTTGTACTTTTGATTCTTGTCTTGTTTTTCAGAATTAAGAAGGCCTTGCTCTGCCTAGACTGTCTTATTCTGTAGTGTAAAATAGGTGATGTTCAGTGATCTTGACATTGTAGTCTTGACATTCTTTGTTCTGAAGAATTTTGTCCAGCTACAAAATAATTTTTCCCTCTCTTTCTCACAAAAATAACATCAAGCTTTTGTAGTTTGTTTTTTTTCTTCCTCTGTCTAGACAGGCTCTTTAGCTAAGTGGTGTGATTTTGTTTATCTCTAATTTCAACAGCAGAGTCACATTTCCCTCCTCCCTACCTCTTGTAAATAGGGGTTTGTTTACCACTGTCTGTTCTTTTGGTGACAAAAGCCACATACTGTCATTAGTTAGCAAACGTTTAATTATGTTGCTGGAGCAGATGGAAATCCAGCCTCAGGACCTAGGGAGCAGGTCAACAGAATTTAAAATTCTTCCATCTTTCTCGTATTTTGTATGCTCCATATCCACTTCAGCAGCTCTTTAGCACCAAGTTGAACAAGTGTGCGGGGTATTTACACTTACGTGTGTGACTCTTCCCTTACTTTATTAAATAACCTTATGGCTGAAGAACTCCACTGTCACTTTAGTTTGATTTATCACAGCAGGACTTCCCTTGATGGGTGAACTCCCAACAGGACAACAATAGGCTCTGGATGTGAGTAGCAGGTGGCCTGATGCTTTACCATGCGTGGCAGCTCTCACCGTGATTTCTTCTCTCTGAAGAAACTCATCAGCCCAGCTTGCTGTTCCTTACTTATCTGCCTATTCAAATATGTCTTAATGGATTTAATTCAGGCTTCTAGCTTGGCAGCCCTTTGCTATCTTTTAATCTTTGCCTTCATCTAGCAATGTGTTTACAAGCCTCAGTATACCAAAGGACTTAGTGTGGGCATTATGGAGTCTTCCTTTGAAAGGCCTGAGCATTAATATATGTATAATAAAAACAAACAAATAGAAAAATCTAGACGGATAGACAGATTTAAATGAACTCTAATTGTAATATAAATAAGCAAGCAGCAAGTGTTGATTTAAATTAACAATTTACACATGGCTTCTCTCTATACTTATTAATTATTTTTGTAGTGCTCTTTCTCATTCATAGAGAATATGTTGGTTTTCAAGGTAGAAATAGCCTTGCATTAAAGCTGGAATGTATTTCTATTAAGACAACTGACTATTACAAAAAATATTTCACCAAATATATCTAGTGATATATGACAGAAATTTGCTTTGCTTTTATTTTACATTGTGTGTCAGATAGGAAGTGGTGAATGGGGCATTGGTATTGGGGCTTGAGCGTTATTAATTTTTCTCATGATCTTTGTCAAGTTATATTTGGATGAAAACTGGGATTTTATTAAAATGCACAAGTAACTGCAATCTAAACTAGCAATACTGAAAAGTATGGGAGAAATGTACAGGGGAAAAAAGTAAGCTTAATACAACATATTTTGCATTTAAACTTGATTTATGAGATGGTGAAAGTATTGTCCCTACTTTGTGCACTGAGCTCCTTGTTTTTGATCATCCTGGTTGTGTCTAAAGAGGTGTCCCTGTGAGCGCTCCTAGGCTTCTCTACCGATACCCCAGCTACAGACACTGCCGAACCCAGCCGCAGCAACTGCCGAACCTTGCCCTAGGCCTGCCTGGGCTAAGGCAGCCTTACCAGGGGGCACTGCGTCACCTTCCCTCATCGCTCACCTGTACACAGTGTGAGGTTTTAAACCTTTGTTTTCCAGAGAGTTGCAGCTGTGGAGAGTCTTTCGCTGATATATAGGATTTTTAGGTTTATTATTAGCTTGTCGAAATGCAACCACTGTTGATGTGACACACTTTGGTACAAAACTAGGACAAGGTGACCTGAAACATGGATGGATGACTTCATTGTTTTCTGAATGTACATATTATCTTAATGTCTATCCATGCATTAACCCTGTGTGTATAGAAGCTGAAGGGAGTTAATGCATAGGTGGCATAGCACTAACTATAATTAAGGCAGCTCCCTGGGACAGAGAGAGATGGAGAAACCATCTGTCACAATCTGGTCTCTCCCACAGAAGAGGACAGCACCTGGCCACATGACCCAACGGATTTAGGTGAATCAGGGACCAGGTGTATTTGTCACCAGTGTAAAATGTCAAACCACTTAAGCTGGTAATGTTTTCTTATTCTCAGGTACAGTATACCTTAGTTATAGTGAAGAGCTGTAGTGTCCTCAAGACCTTCTGTGCTCCATAGCTGTCCTGACCGTACTCATGCTGCAGCAGTACTGGGGTGAGACCTGGACAGACATTACATCCTTGCCTTAGGTTCTGCTTTCTCTGGAGCAGAAAGCTGGGTGATTGTTTGTGCAGAAGCCACAAAACGCTCCAGGAGATCTTGCAGTCTAAACCACTGGAGGGTCAAGTCAGCAGGGTTTGCTGGAACCTTGGATTGAAAGTGAATTTTTATTAACCAACCTCTCAAATCCAGTTTTTGATCAGAATAGATCAGAAGGGGAAAACTAGTTTTTCTTCTTTTTTTTTTCAAATACTACTCGGTTTGACAACTTTGAGCAAACTAGTGATTAAACTGGTTGGTCTGCTTTATCCGCTCTCTGTCTGCAGAGATCAGTCAGATCCCAAGCTTTTAGACTTAACAACTCCTGGTCCACCGGCTTGACTTCCCTTAAAATGTCAGCATCAAACACACTGCTTGAACATTTATAAATGTAATTTATAATATTTTCGATGTGTCAAAACCTTAAGCCTTAATATAGATGATTATAATTTAAATAAGTATATTTTTAAAAATAAGAATATATTTGAATAGAAATCTGGATTAAATAATTTTTAAAGGACTTTTAAAACGAGTAATCTTTGTTTTTCCCTTGGGCAAGAATTCCCCCTTCCCACTCCTGGGTTTACAGATGAAAAAAATTCAGAGTACAGACTGTGAGGATTTCAAAGAGCTTTGATTTTATTTTAATCTCAGGTTAACTCAAAGCAAACTGAAAGCAGCAGATTTAAGAGTTACGCTTTATTAGCATCTGTGTTCTGCCTAGGAGCTTGCACCAATAATTATCTCTGCAGATGTGTGTGTCTCAGCCTTTAGAAATAGGCCTGATCTGTTAAATTCAGATTTTGGCTTTGCAAAGAGCCGAGAAGGTCCCTGTTACATTTCCCGCTGCAGCAGTGCCGTGGCTCCTTTGCAGATACACGCCACAGCGGGCGAGCGCAGGGGGCCACTAATGACAGCAGGATGATCCTGGTGAGCCTAAGCAGGGGGTCAGGTGCCGGGTACGCCAGGCACAAGTGTCCGGGGTGAATTGGTGACAGGATGCAAAGTGGCTTAAGCAGGAAGCAGTGAAGAGCTGTCGCAACGGCAAACAGCCATGACCAAGGGCAGCATGACTTTTCCCAGCGAGGAAGATCCTCCATCCAAGGCCTGGTGTTACTACAGTGTGTCTGGAATCATAAAATCATGGAATGGTTTAGGCTGGAAGGGACCTTAAACATCATCTAGTTCCAACCCCCTTGCCATGGGCAAGGACACCTCCCACTAGACCAGGTTGCTCAAAGCCTCATCCAACCTGGCCTTGAACATTTCCAGGGATGGGGCCTCCACAACTTCCCTGGGCAACCTGTTCCAGTGCCTCACCACCCTGACAATAAAGGAGGAAAGGAATGGTGGGGTGCAGCAGCATCCAACCAGTTCCAAGCGCATGACTGCTGCTGGAGGCACACTGCAGGCATCTCGGTCCTCCCTGGGCTCTTTCTGGCACCTCTGCTTTAGGGAAGCAGAAGAGTTGCCTAAATACTGGCCATTCCTTAACATGTGATCACCTGTTGGACGTATTATCACCATACCTTCTGACCCCCATTCTCATCCCTCCCTATCCACTTTCATTCCTCTTTCTGTGGCAGTGTATTTCCTCCTCCCATTCATCATTTCTCGTATCTCCTTTTTTGTGATGATTTTATTTTCTCTGGTTCACTTTCTTTTCTTTCTGTTCATCTTTCTCCTTTCAAATGTATGCAAAAGGGTATAAAGGTATTCCCTTGCACCTCTTCCAGCTGTACCCAGCATGTTTGACGTTGCCTCAGGAGTAAGAGTGTGGCCAGATCTGTGTAAAAAGGGAAAGTAGTGTCGTCACTGCAAGCTGAGCTTAAACACATGGGTGATCCGTGGATCAGTGGAGAACTTTCTTCCTGGTATGCGAGCAGTAACAGATGGCAAGAGGGATATCTCTTGTTTTACTAAGATACTTTATGTACAGTAATTGTTACAGTCTGTCGGTGATTAGGGTTTTGTTTGTAGAAGCTGTGGTTGGCTGGTGCCTTTGAAAATCAGGTTATTTATTTTGGTGCCTAAATATGGACTTGAAAATTTTGGCCAAGGCAGTTTGTTCAAGGTCATTATCCTGACTCAGGGACAGAACTGGGAAGAGAGCCCAAATCTTTTCAGCTCTCTCTTCCTATTAATATTCAGTACAGTTTCAGTAAAGCAGATGTTTATATATTCAGATTGTGTACCAGATAATAATGAAGCAAGGGATCAGAATTAATTTGGGAGGAGTTAAAAGCAGGTCCTGTGAAGTGGCACTTTGTGTGAGTTTCTGGAGTGAGACAGACCCAGGGCAGAAGAAAGGGTCCATGTTGCATGGGAGCAGCTAGGCAAACTATTCCTGCCTTCACAACACGGTGCACCTTTTCTTTTACACCGCCTCAGGGTCAGTTCCTGGGACTGTACGGGCACAGCTGAGAGAGTAGGTGTGAGCTGGCACTGCTGCACGCGGAGCCCCGAGATGAGCAGACCCAAGGTTTAAGGCCCCAAATTGCCAGCTGCTGTGGGGAACAGCGAGCCAGGTTAATCCTAGTTCCTTTGCACCATAGTTCCTGTGAAGATTAGAAGGGTTTCATATGTCAATATAAGACCTTGAACTTATAATTCAAATTATGACAGTGACAGCATTTCTCAGAGGACATGAAATGATGTTAAGAAACCAGTTCCCATACACTTTCCTTAGGAAACAAGACAACTGTGTTCTGTAATTGCTGCAGTTTCTGGATGAGTTTCAAGGCAAGCCCAGGCAATAGTATATTTTCACGTTCCATTATGAATCTGAGCTTTTTCTTATTTAGAACAGCATGTGTTTAAGAGTTTACAAGCCTGGGAACATAGTGAAGTCCAGAGGTAAGCTTTCCTACCACAAGGGACTGAGAACAAATCAAGCAGTGCAGCCTCCAAAGAGTTTCGAGAGCCAGTCTTCCAAGTCTGCTGCACATCATGATTTTCAAATCCCTTCCATTGGATTTACAGAACCTGAACTTCATTGAAAACACCATTTTCCTGTAGTCTGCCTTTGAGCTGTTCTAACAGATCTGGTCAAACTGAGTAAGTATCTCAAATTAATTCCCGGGTCATCTATGTCTCTGCTCTGATTGTAGTAATTTATTTCTAGTTTTGCTGTCACAGAGGTAAAATATTACTTGCTCTGTTTTAGAATCAAAGCAGAGAAGAGGGACTAGGCACCCAAGTTTTGCTCAAACCAATGAAAAATGGACTTTCAATTCTTTTTTGTGCCTTTGAAAATCTCCGTATGTATGATTTGTCAAAAGATCCTAGATTCTGTACTGGCAACTGTGAAGCTAACAGCCATGCTACATAAATAAAGCAAATTTTAGTCACCATGTCTTTACTATAGTTATTCAACCTGTAAAGCTGATGGATACCAGCTTCAAATGCATGGCATTTCCTGCAGAATCTTGTGTTGAATCCAAAATTAAGGTTCAGAAATGCATTTGGTTCCTATGTGGAAATGTTGGCCATTCCTGGATTAATGCTTTTGAATAAGCAAATGGCTAGGTAAGAAAAAAAAAGCCCAAACAACTGGAGTTTGTGTTTCACGCTTCAAGTGACCTGGCCAAGTGTGGCTTAATTCCCTTTTAAAATCAAATGACCATGATGCATCTCCCAGGCTCCTGTAGTATGAATGCTAAAAGGATTAAAACTAGTCAGGTCACACAGCTTTATTTTACTTTTTACAAGGGCCATGTTAAATCTGAGACTTTATACCCTTTGTTTACATAGATATGGGTACGTGGCAGGAAATTACATAATTTAACCTGTGCCATGAAATAAAATATCCCTTTGTGTTCTGTTTTGGAGTCAAATACACAAGGAACTGTATTTTCTCCAGGTCTTTCCTACTGAAGTCTTGTTCATTAAAAAGTGATAACATACCAAAAAAGTTACAAAAGCAATACAACGATAATATAAATATTTAAGTGAAAACAGCTTTGTAGTAACTGCTTGAGTAGAAGCAGTCTATCCACACACCCTCCTTTCTGAACATTGCAGCATTGGTTGAAGGCAAAAGAAAATTAGGGACCTATTTTGATATTTGTGATTACGCAGCTCTCAAAGGTGTAACAAGGTACCCAATCTAGACAGAAGGGGAATGGAAAGAACAGGATAAATAACAAACCAGCATAAATAGTGAACAGCTCACTAGGTTTTAAAAAAATGAGGTAATGATTTGAAATTTTATTAACAGTTTTGAATCTTTAAAAATGCATTTGAAATACTCTATAGCCCTTTAAGACCATTCTCCAGGGAGCAGAACTCTGAAGACAAAGTAAAGATGCCTGCAAAGTTTGATGCAACATTTACAGCCGGTTAAGCCTGGCTCTTTCTCTTTAAAAAGAATGAACATTAAGCATTAGGATGAGGGATCTGATCCAGACTGTCGTTTCCAGGAAGATTGTTTTGTACCTCTTCAATCTCCTGCTCCCCCCGGAATCCTCTCAGACATCCGCCCCCAGGGTCAGCCCAGCTCACCCAGAGCTCAGGCAGGCAGGTCCAGTGCTGTTGCTGGACCTGTTCAGAATGCCACTTCATCATCCTTTTGATCACAGCACTAGCGTGCTGTTAACATCAAGGAAATAAGCCATGTGCAAGTAATTATTTTGAAACTGAATACATCTGGGTTCCACGGTGTAAAACCTACTGACATGCAATAGCCCCAAAGTCACTTCAGCAGCAGATGTTACAGATGGAAAACAACTATATAAGTAGTTTAGCTCATTTTCCTGCTGTTGCAGGTATCTTGTTTCCAATCAATCTCTTTTCTAAGGCACTGCCCAAGTTAATTTTAAATATCTCAGTGAGGACTACTGGAAGCCTTTGGGCAGTTACTCTGCACTCTATCAGATGTACCAAATTAGACAAGTTTAAAGTATTTATCGATTCTATCTTGTCATCTCTGTGCATGTTATGACCTAATTTTATCTTCTATACTCTTGCACTGTTTTTTGAAATTTCCCATGCAAGGAACAGCCCTTTTTCTTTTTTGCACTAAACTAATAAATTACTATTTTGCATGACAGCTCACAATGCTTAGCAGAAAAGGTTCCTTTTAGATCTCACTCATCTTGGCCTTTCATCTTTATTTTTGACCTGCAGAAAAAAACATCTTCCAGCAAAGTTAGTAACGCAAATTATCCAACTTTCATTAATGTGTAGTTTATAATCTTTCTACCTTTGCAGCTTCTCCTGTTAGTAGAAATAAGCTGCTAGAATATAGGTTTTTTTCTTTCTCTGTCTATCTGAGTTGGGAAAAAGTGATTTGTTTTCTCTTTTTCTCAGCAAAAGAGGAAAGTCTGTTCAGTGAAGCAAAAGTTGTTAGAGTTAAAATTAACTGGAGGAAATACAACCCATAATTAAGCCAGGCTACTCAAGGCCACAGGTGCAATATGAATAGTATTCCAAGTGTATTAGCATGACAGGAAAATGGGGGCATTTCTAAATTATTGGAAGGCCGCTTACTACACAAACTGGGCACAGAATCTGTAAGGGGTACGGACACGCACCAAACTTTCCGAAGTCCATAGAGCCATCCAGCCTGAAAGCTGTGTCGACATCAAGCCCAGCTCCCATCCATAGCACCGGCTGCATTAAAACCTTCAGCTGCCGCATTTTGCTCCAGCGTGACTGATGCCTGCCTCGCACACACGTCACGGTGACACTCGCTGGAGCACGTTGGTGAAAGGCCAGTTCGGCAGCCGCCGCCGCCAAGGGCAGGGAGAGCCTGTGCAGCCTCTTGGAGCATCGCCGGCCTTGCCTGGCCCGGAGGTGGGCTCTCCCTTGCATCACTAAGGCAGGAAAAACATACTCTTAAAAAAAAAAGCTGATAAACTTCTACAGTGTGAACACACAGCTGCAAAGACAGGGGGAAAAAAAAAAAAGCAGCATTGTAACTAGGCTGATAAATGGGCTCTTATTAGAAAATTAATGGGTGCTCCTACAAAATACAGTTATTTCTCAGTAATGGGGAGACTCCTCAATGAAGTGGACTGTGGTGTAAAGCAAGCAATTTAGGGCCGTATGCTTATTTGTCTGATGCAACAGCATTTGCTAAATGTCAGCATTTTTGCCAGCAGCCTTTTCTGTAGCCATCAGAGTGGTAACAAATCGCGCTTCCCCAGCTACAAACAAGGCACAGACCAGGGTGGTGGGGAGGAGAGTGCTGAGGGGACAGAAAAAGCTGTATTTAAACAGTTGTGTTTGCTTTTCTGTAAAAAAAAAAAGAAAGAAAGAAAGAAAGAAATCTTGGAGATCTCTTTTTCTGCCAGAACACTGCCACTTTGCAAATGCTGCCAACACAAACCCTGCGAGCAAGCCAGCTGACATCAGCTGACCAAGGACATGGTGGGACTTTGGACATTTTATCCATTCCTCTTCAAACAGGCAGCCTTTTGTCTGGGCCATTTGACCAAAACAAGCCTGTGAGTAAAAGCAGAAGCCTGCCTGTGGAAGGCGTGCTTAAGTCCATGCAATCTAAGGTACGCAGCACCAGAAGGTACGTGAACTGAGTTCAAGATCAGACCAGGTTTGCAATCTCTCTCTCAAATAAAATGGGGTTTTTACTATACTGGGCACACCGTGGGATAAATGCGTAAAGGAACATTATCCTCATTGCTGCCTGGGGCTTCACCACCAGCATTTGTGAGAGGAACCCAACAGGACGTGTGATCTGTAAGATATTTCCATTGGAGATGGCCAGTTCTGTGTGGCCTAGACTGGCAATGAGGAAGAGCAGGCTCATGTCCTTGCCTAGATTAAATGAATTGCTTAATTTCTGTATAGCTCAAGCAGATGATTGTCTGCACCACAAAACTGGCTACTGAAACTGGCTGCTTAGCTGGCAGGCAGAGTAAACGTTAGGGACTGAGGCTGTGGCTGCAGTGTCTTTGGTATGAGATCTGTGCACTATCAGGTCAGAACAAACGTGGTTTGGCTCAGACGTGGGACACAAAGTTATATTTCCCAGAGTTGTATTAGCCAGAGTTCGCAATATGGACGTAAAGTCCATTTTATGATTTTATGCTAACTGTAGGGGGGATGCATGGAAGTGCATATGTAAGGACAGGTAAGTCAGGCGGTCCCTGATTGACCACAAAGCCTTTTGGCACAAAAACTAACATAGCCAAATTTTTGGAACAAATCAGAACCACAGAAAGGATTTAGTGCAGATCAACACTCTGCATTGAGTGGCTCTGCTGTTTTCAGCCTGGCCCTGGGAGCCAGATTAAAGCTGGATGTCTTGTGTTATCAGGCCATGTCTTATGGAACTTTTCCATGCCAGATCCTTGCAGAGCAGGCTGAGGTGCTGGGGAGCACACATGCAAACTCCAGTGAGCTATACCAGCCCCACGGAAGTCCTGGGTGCTGTGCACTGAGCAAGCTGTGAGTGCCCTCCGGAAAGAGCAGCTGTCTCTAGAGGTAAAGGAGGACAGAAAGCCACCATCCTGGCAAGATAGTTTCCCAGTATCTTTCAGCAGGCATATGCCATTTCCAAGGAACAAGTATACTACATTCAAGGCCAGGTCGGATAAGGCTTTGAGCAACCAGGTCTAGTGGGAGGTGTCCTTGCCCGTGGCAGGGGGGTTAGAACTAGATGATCTTTAAGGTCCCTTCCAACCCAAACCATTCTATGATTCTGTGATTCTATGGTACATATCAGAGCATTTCTAGACCGGGCTGGTGGCTGGTGGTATTGGGAGCTAAAGTGGCAAAAATGTGATAATAACCCTGAGGCCTGCTCACTTGCGCTTTGTGCCAGAGGAATTCCTCAAATTTCTCAAAGGTCTCGCCCCTGCGGAATAACAGAGTCTTATTGAGGAATTACCACTAGTCATTTTGCATCGTCCCTGGAGCCACACAGGGTGGACGGAGTGAGACATACATTGCCCTTCTCTCCTTGCGTAAAGGCAACATCAACGTACAGGGCTGCCTCTCTGGTGGGGGGACAGTGTTGTGCTGCCTTGCGCCCTCAGCCGTGCTTGCACCAAAGGCGGGCTAAGCCATGAGCCGGGGGAATGCTGTCTCCTGCTTCTGGTGCCACCTCACCCTTGTCCTGCCCTGAAGGTGCAGCACAGCTCGAGAGATGGGAAATGGAAATGCTTTTTGCCTTGGTCACTGTTTAGAAATCAGGCCTAAACCCAGATTGAGTGAAGTCCGGCTGCTGCCTGCTGGCAGCGGGGCGGCTTGCTGGGGTGGGCTCGGTGGGCTCCACGCTGGCTGTCTGGACTTGTTTGATACAGGGCCGGTCCCTGCAGAGGAACAGGGGTCCCACCACCAGCACAACGGACCATGCCAGTCAAGAAGGAAGCCGAAGATGCCTGTGAAATCCCAGTTAAAGATGTGTATCTTAGGTTTAAAATGCTGGTGGGAATATTAAGTTTGAAGCACTGGCTGGTGGCTGTTGGGGTGAATTGGTGAGGCAGCACAAGAAGAGCGTGCCTTCATGCACATCCTGCAGTTTACTTCCACTTTTGAAACCTCTAACCCAGCACTTCACATGACCAGCCTATTCTGTGGTTTTTTTGTTCGCTGTGTAAAACTCGGTGTGCTTAAGACTGAAGTAGAGTAAGAAACAGCAGCCCTACTTGAACTCTTCTTTAACTTGACAAGTTTATCCCTGCATCTTAACCACTATTATTTTTATTTCCATATTCCCAGATTCAAAAGACCCTGACTTGGAGGAAAACCAGACCAAAATGTGGTCCCATCTCTATACGATAAGCCTGTTGCACAAAGCAGGGCATTCCTTGGAGCACACAAAAATTGTTGCCTTTCGCATCACTCAAGCAAAGGCTGCTTTAATATGGGCCCAATTGTAATACAAAATAAGTATGTCCATGGAAATTCAAATCTTGAAAAATTAAATATTTGGATCCTCCCTGACACACTGCAAATGCATTTGAAACATTCTTGTTTCCCAGGATAATAGCTACATAATTAGGCTAAGCCTTTCACACTTTCTCTTTTAACCTGATGGATTTATTTACCAAAAATCATTGCATAGATATGCGCAGCAAATGCCTTAGAGAACTGTTTGTTAAATTGTTTTAAATTAAAAGTTTAAGTATAGAGATTCTCTCTTCATGAAGTGCTGGCCATTATTAAACCTGCCAGTTGCTCATAGTTCATCCCTTGCAGCCTCTTTAAATCTTCCCTTTGACATTTTGAATGTGCCATGCAGGTTCTAATACACATTACACAAAAAGAGCTATTATAAAATTCCTGACTTTTTGTTGTTTGCATGACAAAGGGGGAATGGCAAATCCTCCAATTGGACCAGATAATCACGCTCCTGTGAAAAGCCTACAATCCACATCCTCTGTTTTCTTCTTAGCTGAGCTTCAACTGTGTTTGGTCAATAATTTTATTTTATGTGTGAAGCCCATAAATCATCTTCCAATACACATTGGCCAGTGAAGAGTCCATGTAGGTAAGACATCACCCACGGGAGAAGTCACATCTGGATCCAGGAAAGTTGGGTGCTGCTGCAGCAATCGGGCATTTTCATTTCATGTAATCGTGTTGTTTTGAAAAGCCCTCACTAGGTAGTAGGACCACTCTCCAGAGTGAAGATGGATGGATAAAGGTTTACAGGACCAGGTCTTCTGACATGTTTAAAGAGAGCTCATTACAAATGCCTGAACTGCAGTTTTATCCAGGTGACTCTCACTGTATAAACATAACAAATTCACTGCTGGAACAGAGTTGGCCAGCACTTATAGAGCATATCTGAAGGAAACTTTGTCAGCCGCCTGAACATTGCTTAGATGCAGTTTGAGACCGAAGCCTCCAAAGCGGTTCACCGTGTGTCTGCATTTGTCCCATCCCGTGAGAGTCGGTAACGTGCCATTTAGCCGGGGAGGCAGCCCGGTGGTAGCAGCCAGGCGTACGGAGCCTTCCTAAAGTGCCAAGAGAGTTACAGAGATTTCAGAAAAAAACCCTTCCCTCCTCTTATTTGCAACAGCAGGAGTTTTTGACATGAGTTGAAGTTGAGGCGGTCAAATGAAGTGGATATTTTTCACTGCTATTTGTGTCTTGGGAATGAATATAACAGAAAATATTGATTTGTTCAGAGAAAGACGCTACACAAAGAGAAAGATTAAAGAATGTACTGCTCTGGGCCGTGCACAAACTGTTAGTTTATAGTCCCTGTTTCCATTTTAGCCTTAAAACTCAATTCAACTAAATAAGGTGCCCCTTGAACATCTAATGGAGACTTTATCATGTTTAAGGAAACAAGTTTCTTAAAAGGTTACAAAGACAAAATGAGCAGTAACAGAAGGGTTTGGTTAGGCTCTTTCAGACACCTTTTTGCTTTCCTCTGCATACGAAACAGGCTGCCTCAGCTGACACTTGTTTTAACGAGGGATGAACCACAACGGGGTGCTTTTGTACAAGTTCATTTCATGGGGTCCTCCAGCCACACTTTTCTCAGGGCACATCATTCAGCCGGACATTGGATGAAACCAGACCAATTTTGACTCATTCACAGAGGCGTATGAAATCCAAAGATCTTTTGATGCTGAAGACATTTGAATGTATGCTCGGGCCCTTCTGTACTTGTTACTGCTGGAGAGGATGAGAATCTGCCCTAAGTGCCATGCTCCTTCACGCTTTTATCGACCACATTTTATTCTTTCAATTCACTTCTCCTGGGATTGTTTTCAGAAATAGACTTCCGCATCTTATGCCAGCAAAGGCCAGGGAAGCAAAGGATGTGAGCTTCAAGTTTAAAGGTTGGCTTCAAGTTTAAAGGTTGACTTCAAGGCAAACAAGCAGCCCCCCCACTTCAGCCTCCAGGTCGGCTTTGCTCTCCAGAGACAGCTCTCTGTTGTGGCTGTTGAGAACGTTCAAAATACCAATATTCTTCATCCATGTTGTGGAAAAGCAGAGTGGTTTCTCGTGTTCGTGAAAGGTGATCTGCCTTTATATAAAGCCTTCTTCCTTTAAGCACAAGTATTATTAAACCCACAGGAATCCATAAAGAGTGATGGGACATTTTTCTAAAATGTCAGGCCTGTACATCTTCCACCTTCTGTGATTCAGAAGCAGCGTAAAAGGCCATAAACCATTCAACTGCTGTGATTCACTGCCCTAATTCATACGCTTGATACAAATATTCAGAGATCAAAGCGGTACCTACCCCCAAAAAAAAGATTTTAAATGATTTTTTAATGCCTGCCATAAAGATGGACTTACAGCTAAAGCATTATTCTCCTGATTGATATTGGCTATTTTAGGTAGCAAGTCCCCTGCGGTAAAGATTGACGCTTCCTTTAAGAATCGTGTGGTGCGGTACATAAAGCAATGTACTCTGCAGATGTGTTTCCTCCCTGCCCCAGGCTGAATGTGAGACACTGATCACTCAGAAGTTGCCTGGGCAAAAGTTTACAGGGAATTAAAAAAGGCTGGGAACTTCTTCCCCGTGGAGGAGTGTGGAAGCTCCCCTAAACCTTCTTGTATTAACTTTGCAGTAGGTGAAGGTGTTAAACTGGCATGTGTCTACCGACGGGGGAGTGATCCTTTTAAGTCCTCTGCTTCATCCCCACTTGTGGAATTTGTTGTGCCAGTGGGACAAGGCTGGCTATAAAACCTTGGTGCAGGGGACCTCCATCCCGTTCAGGCAGCCTGCCACCACATCTCTGCCGAGAGCAGCCCCGGGGAGATCCCCCCCTTCATCTCTGCCGGGCAGGCAGCTGCTTCCCCGACAGAGGAGGATGGACGCAAGGTTCGCTCAGATGCTCTGCGTGCTGTGCCTGGTCATCACGGTCCGAGCGTTTGCCCAGGAAGGGTTCAAGGAGGTGTTGCTGAAGCAGCTGGGGCTCTCTGAGGTCCCTAAACTTCATAAGAGAGATTTGGTGGATCTGGTTATCCCAGACCACATAAAAACCAAATACATCTCCATGCTGAAGCGCAACAGGGTGAAGCGCCGAGCTTTGCCAAGCCTGGCCGGCATCCTCAGGGGGATCCCTGGCAATGCAGGTAACATTTCTGCTGTCGCTGTCGGGAACTCGCAAAGCACTGTGCCGCTGCCAGGGGAAGCTGCCCATGCTCACCGGGCCGGCCACAGGACGGGCAGAGGCAACCCTACGGTGGGGACTGAGGTTTGGGTCTGGCTCCAAACCTGAGCCGGGTAGAAGAGGTGCACGTAACAGCATCTTAAAGATTTACCTGCACTAGTAACTCCTTGCACGTGGAGAGGGGGTCCCGCGGTCCTTGCAAAGGGCAGGCTGCTGCTGGGGCTTGATAGAGGAGAAAAGCCTTGGTACCCAGGCAACATTTTGGGCAGGTGGAAAAACGATGTAAAAAGTAAATGTCAGTAGAAAGCGTAGACATTGCAGTGTTTCAGTCAAAACTCCAGAAAGTCCTCTAAGAGCAATCACACCTCTTTGAGGATGTTTCACTCTCCCCTGTCTTTTTTTTTTTTTTTTTTTTTTTTTTGTCTGGGAAAAATAGCAAGTAGGAAATCAGCTGTACAGACACAATGGTGTCTCTACAAGGATACTTAGAGCTTGTTTAATTTTCAAAAGACGTACCACCTTGGGCGGCAAATGAAAACACTTTTTCATTGCAAGTGGCGCCGTTTCCTGCTTTGGTGCCCAGCGCTGGCACAGAGAGATGGGCACCTTTCTGTGGTTGCTCAATTTGGGGACAACTTATATAGGAGATTTCTTTCCGTTGCCTCCAGGTTGCAGACACTCAGACATGGAAGAATAATTAGGGCATTTGCAAGACATTGATTCAAGTATGCATTAGAAAAGGTGTGTTTAGTGGCTGTGTCTGCCACAAGGGCATGATGTGGGAGCGTGGAAGGAGTGTGTTGTGATGATAATTGTGGGCGAAGTGTGGAGCCTTTGCTCACTAGGATGGCAATGACAGGCTGTCGTCTTTGTTCCCAACCTGCACAGGCATGGCAGGAGAAGTCCTCTACTCTGACACCACCACGCGCCAGAACCTGGTCTTTGACATGGAGGGTAGAATACCTAAAAACAGTGAAGTGACCATGGCTGAACTGAAACTCTTCAAAAAGCCTCTGGACAGAGCAAACCTGCCTGCCAAGCAGTCCCACAGGCCCGTCTCCAATGCCAGAGTCAGCGTGTACTGGGTGCAACGGCAGCACGATGGTACCAACAGGACCTCCCTGATAGACTCGCGGTAAGAAAAGCACCTCTCCTGAAGGCAGGACTCTGGTTACATGTTATGGGTCCTCTGGGCCGGGTTTGGGTGTCGTGTGTTGGTGCCTCCAGTCAGTCTGGTGGGGTTACATCTGTAGAATCAGGTTCTATAGCCTCTAAACCCAGAACGATTTTTAAGGGCAGATATTAGGTTAAGACTGCAATGTATGATGATTCATTGAAATAATCTATTTCTGTGTCAAACGGTGCACTGCTAGGTCTACCCTTCTAAAAACCTCCACGTGGTTCACTTCTGTCACTCTCTAACTCACATCAGTTACTGGCTGTTGGTATTCTTTCCATCGGCCATTTCATTAGCTGGTTTAAATAAGTAAATTATGCAAAAAAGCATCCGATTCTGTAGCCTTGAGCTCTGTGGAAGTTTTACAACCCTTGAAGGCAGAATTAGACATCAAACCAATTTTCTGGGTGGGTAGAAGCTGATGGCCTTAATACAGCTAGGAGAGGAGCAGGTGGGAGTAGTGGTGTTTACCAGGCTGCGTATAATCCCGCACCACCATATTTCTGCATGAGCATGAATGAATACCTTGATATGAGCACGCGCAAAGGGTTTTATTTAGCCCTTCAGTGTCTGCTAGATCTGCATGCTTCTTTTTGAGATGTGAGTTAATTGCCATGGGTGCTTGCCCAAAGCGCTCAGCAAAATTTATCGTGTAATCAAGGCATGTGACAATCTACGGGAAGCAAATCATTCTGCTGCAATAACAACGCTGCGAGCCTGGGCTTTATCTGATGGGCTTTTCTCTAATGCCGAGCCCCTGTCATGCAGGCTGGTTCCTATACGTGAGTCAGGCTGGAAGAACTTCGATGTGACGCAGGCCGTGCATTACTGGCTGCGAAACAAGAGGCGGGAGCCAATGTTCCTGGAGGTCTGGATTGAAGGAGAAAGGGTAGGCAGCCATGCCTCAGAAATGGCCAAAGCCGTGCGGTTCACCTCGCAGGACCCCAAGGATAAAGCCCTAGGCAAACCTGAACTGGTGCTTTACACCCTCGACTTGGAAGACTATGGGTACGTATGAAACCTACACCTGTGCTGTCTCTGGTGTAACTTCGCTCCTGAATTATTGTACTGTGTGTGCCAAGCCAGGGCGTGCAGCTCTTGCCCTCGCAAGTAACCTGCTGTGAATGGAGGAGTTGGAAAGTTTCTGCTGAATCCCACCTCTCCTCTTCCTGTATTTGTTGCCTGAATATTCACACGAAACCTGAGCGTGGTCCAAGTGTCACGTCTCAGGGCCCACCTGTGCTATTAACAGCGGGGATTATTTCCCCCACCTTCCTGGTTTCCAGTTACGGCATCAGTTCTTGTTTCTCCCTTGGTGCGCAGGGGCCCAGGGGACTGCAAGGAGGAGGTGGTGATGGGGAAGTCCACCTGCTGCCGGCAGAAACACTATGTCAACTTCCGCGAGCTCGCCTGGACGCAGTACTGGATCATCGAGCCGGCAGGGTACCAGGCTTACCGGTGCTCGGGGAGATGCCTGCAGCCCCCTAGCCCGCTGTGGCGCTTTGGCTACGGGGAGCGTGCCTGTGCCGTGGCAGAGAGCTCCCCGCTCCCCATGATCTACCTCGTCAAGAGGGGGAACCGCACTGAGATTGAAGCAGCCGAGTTTCCCAACATGATCGTTGAGAAGTGCAGCTGCGTTACAGATGGCATGGCACTGGTGTGAGACATGCGTGGCCAGCCAGGGACCCACGGCTCTCACGGGGGGAGTGGGATGTCACCAAGTCCCCTGATTCCCCACAGCCCTGCCCGGAGCCACCCTGGTCCCCAGCCTCAGGGCCAGCGATAAAGGCCCGGGGGGACCCCCAGATACCCACCTGCAAGGGTCAGCAGCAGCTGGGGCTGGGGCTCTCCCACGCACCCCGCTACCCTGCAGAGAGGGTGCACTTAAAGGCGCTGTCCGTATAGATGGGCTCAGAGGAGCATCCATCTTCACCTATAGCTGTGTATTCATTGAATTTGATGGAGCTGCATCCAATTTACATCGGTCCCCACCCCGGGAGTATTGCAAACAGCTACAGGCAAAGGAGGAGTGATCATCACCAGGTGAAGAAGTAATGTGTGGCTTCAGCTTTTCATTCTTAGACTCACGGCATTTCATAAGTTTTAGTCTTTGTCTGTCCAAGTCATGTTTATGGTGAATTGTAGAGCAGAAGCACTTACAGGTATATATTGTATACACACGCACACACACGTGTACATATATATAGTATATGAATATATGTATGTATTGCCTACATACATCTTGGATATATACATCTTGTCTACATACATACATATATGTACATAAAATATTGTCTAGAGCTCAAAGGAACATATATATGTGCGTATGTATCATATACATATATACACATACATAAAATATTATCTGGAACTCAAAGGATTGTAGTTTTGGCCCCTGCACCATGGGCTTAGCGCAGTTTTAGGCAGAATTTAGAGTCCTGAAGTCAATGGGAATATTAGGACTTAAGTTTGCTCGCATGAGTAACAGTTTGTAGAATCAGGCCCTTATTTTTCTGGTTGTGTATTACAGTTGTTTTAATTTAGGGATATTTTCCAAGTTTTGTGTGCTTTCAAACTCAAGAAAACAATAAAATGCAATTTTTAAAGTAGCCATGTGTTTGCATATATTTATTCTTGGGTCTAAAAGTGGAGGGAAAAAGTCTGTCATAATTCTGAATGTACCCTAGTGCCCAGCTCCCGTGAACGTACACGCAGTGACAGCTCTTCTCCGTTACCCATGTGGTCCTGCCTGCTTCTGGTCAAGTTTAGCTACCCAGACAGCAACTGGGATTGGGCTGAATCGGCAGATGGAGCAGAGCCCACACCGCCAGTTCCTCTCCCTGAGCTGCTGCGGAGTTTAAGCCAACACTTTCTTAAAGAGAAAACCTAG
Source organism: Burhinus oedicnemus (assembly GCA_008921705.1). Lineage (NCBI taxonomy): Eukaryota > Metazoa > Chordata > Aves > Charadriiformes > Burhinidae > Burhinus > Burhinus oedicnemus. The sequence goes on from VFFE01007703.1 coordinate 5,803,253, forward strand.
AAACATATCTGACAGGCAAGAGGTGATGCTCTCCGTGTGAGCTGCAGCAGCGCAGTGCCAGAACCTGCAGGCAATCAACTGGAGCTGCGGTGGGGAAAGAGATGAGCTGCCTCACAGCCCCTCCCTTCCCAGTGATTTGAAGTTTTAACCCTGAAGTGTTTTAACCCTGACCCTTCCTGATGGATGTCTGACCAACACATCCCCTGGAGAAATGCAATGATAATGGGGTTTCATCCCTTTTTGAACCGTACTGAACTGTTGGCTAGGGTGTCACCAACGATAATGATTTCCACACTTTGTGTCAGACTCCTCTCCTCAGTTCATAACCTACTGAGATACCAGTGGCTCTGGGGATGAAGTGGTTGCTGCTGTCCGCCTCTGTGGGACGTGGTCCCCGAGGCCCTTGCTGAACCTGTCTGGTGGGAGGACTCTGAAACTGGTTCATCTGGCTAGACAGGGTGGCCATGGGCCATGGACCAGGTGAAAAGAGGGAGCCGTTGGACTCTGCGGTGGCTTTGGGTCATTCATCGGGAAGACTGAGATGTCAAGTGTCCCTGCTACACTGCAAGACGCTAGGTCTGAGGTCACCTAGACATCTCTGCCATCACCTTGGCCCATGAATGGGCTGGTACCTTTCACTTGTGTAAATGCCTGTGGCAAAAGAAGAGCTTTAAGGGGAGAAAAAAAGGCAGAAGCAGAGACTCACCAGTCACCAGTGCTGATCTACAGCACTGTGGGTTACTACAATCTGAATTGGATGAGCCGGATGGATCTCTGGCCATCTCCTTCTCATCACTATTTGGCATCTGTCTTAACGGCATTGACATTCAGCCCCAGTTCCTCTCCACCCCGGCTTGGGGGCAGGGCATAGCCTGAAGGCCATGAGCTCAGCCATCACCGTGAAGAACAAAGCAGAGGATTTATCCAGGCAGGCTCCCGGGGAAGAAAATGTTTGAACTGGTTCCTGCCTAAGAATGAAGAGCATTAACCATGGCTTCCTTCCAGCCTCCCGCACTTGGACTCCAGACATCATCATCCCCCGGGCCTGGGAGAAATCCCATCCTGTGCCATCGGGGCCAGGCTGCTGTGGGAAGCGGGGAGCAGAGCATCACAGCAGGGACACGGGGCTGGGACCAGCGGGGTGGACAAGGGCTGAACCCTCTTCTGCTGCCCTCTGCCAGGATCCTGCACCGCGTCCAGCTCCCCTTGCTTTGCATCTGGCTCCCTTTGCTCCAGTGTCCCGTGGACACGAGGTACATAACAGCGAGCGGTGGGTCTGTGTGGATGTGTGTGACATCTGGGGGACATGGGGAGGTGGTGACCGAGGGGACCTGGTGTTACTGTGGGGAGCACTGTGGGTATTGCAGTGAAAGGACAGGGCACAATCAAGCCCTGCCAACCCTGCCACCACCATGGGTACTTATTTATCGCTAGGGGAGCCGCACAGATGTCACAGCATCCCCCTCCTCAGTCCCACCACCCCTCTGCGTTCACAGCCCTCGAGCCCAGTGCAGGGTCCCATCCAGGGCCGTGAGGGCAGCGGTAAGCATGGAGCAGAGGCCTGGGGAAGAGCTGATTTATAGAAAGCTATAAGCTATAAGATAGCCTGGGCGGCTGTGCCCCAGGCTGGGCATCACCAGCACCCATGTCTGGCATCTCACACGTGTATCTCTCTGTGCCCACGGTCTGTGCCACCGTCCCTTCCCAGCAGCCGCTCGTGGGGCCTCCTGGGGACTCCCGGCATTGCCCAGACCCTCTGTGCACAGCATCACCGTCATCTGCTAAAGTGGCTGAAAAATCAAGCTTCTTAATTAAAAATTAACCAGTTGTGCTGTTGTCTCAGCATGATGGATGCTGTGGCTAGTTTTTAACCCACATTTGGATTGAAACTCCCCGCTTTTGTGGGGACAGGGCACGGCTCCTCAAACTCCAGCCGGCTTTGCAGTGAAAATGCAGCAGGCTTGGAGGTCGGGCTGATGTGGGGAAGGCTCCAGAGATTTCTCCGGCGCAAACTCCTAGGCAGAAGGCTGCGGATGAAATACTGCCACACCTGGGGCTTTTTCAGATATCGGCCCGTGCTGCGGGAAATTATCTCCCAGCCCGTCAGCCTCAATCCAGGCTGCATTTGCCGTGATACCTCCTGTGTGGTACCTCGCTGCTTTTATATCGGTACAACTCCTAACACGTACAAAGCCTGTCAAGCTGTCATGTTATCCTTTCCGTCGGAGCGGCACCACGGTCTCTGAGGAAAGGCAGAACATCTTATGTACCAGGCACCAGCGTGGTTCAGCATTAACATTTATGCTGTGCTGTAAAAAAAAAAAAAAAAAAAGAAAACTGAAAAAAAACCCTGAAAAAACAAAAAAAGGAAGAGCAGTGCCACGGCGTAATGAACCACCTATAAGCAGAAAGGATTTCAAAAATTGTAAAGGTGTTTTAAGGCAAAAGCAGCATTAAAACAGGGGGCACCCTCCTGCATGACGGAAAGCGCAGAGCTCCCGCGCGGTGCTCCAGGAGCAGGAGGCGTGTGCTGTTCACACTAAGGGCTTCAACAGCCCTGTTGGTCCCGCACTTGAAGTTAAGCTCTTGTGTAAGCGTTCGCAGCGGCGGCGTGTCCGAGCTGAAGCTTATCGGGAGGGTGAGCTCCGACCCGCCTTCCTGGCGCTGCTCACAAGGCGATCTGCGAGGTCCTGCAGTGTTTAATGGAGCTGGGCGTGGGGAAATCTACTGGTCTCACAAAAGCTGTTCTTACGAGAGAGGCTTGGGCAGGACAGCGGAACTTTCTTTCTCCGTTATCATTACGTTTTAGGAGAGAGAACAAAAGTTTTAAGCCATATTAAATGCCACTGCTAGCTGAGTTACGTTGGCCGGTCTGATCCTTCCGTGGTTTCATGTGAAGCGAGGCTGCTCTCCCATCTTCTTTCAAAACCTATGAGAAGTTGCGGCTTTACCCTGCTGCTGAGACCTTATTTCCTCTCCCTCTCTTTTTTCTCCCCCTTTGCATTTCACAAACTCCTACCAAGAGTGTCTGACACTTTGCCTTTCAGGGCAGCCTTCTAATTGCCGGTGTAAGTGGAAAGTCAGATGCCCAATCCACATCCCAGCAAAGGCGATCATCAGGGGAGCTCCTCGGCTTTGGCTGGGAACAGCTGGAGTCTGGGAAAGGGGAACCCAGGGCAAACAGAAGCGGGGAGGCGGAGATCCCGCAGGACTTTGATATTTTTAGAGGAGCCTTTTAACAGTCACCACGGCTCCTAGTTTTTGCCGTTAATTTAATGTGAAATTAGCTCCTGTGCAAAGTGCTGGATTTGCAGCCAGGACCTGAACTCCTCTGTCCATTCCTGGAGCAGGTGCAGGAGAGCGGCCTGCACGACGTCAGCGCATTCCGGAATAAAACAGAATAAAAAGCTACGCACAACTGCTGCCTTCAGGCCCATGCTCCAGGGCTACAAGGGCGCTCCAGAGCTGCGTGGGTGCTGGGGTTTCCTACAGCTAAACCAGCAGGTACAGAATGGGCAAGAAACAGTTTTTTACCTGGAGATACTGGGCACTGCAAAGTCACGTCATCCATCCACAGCTCTCAGTATCCTTTTTGACAATTACTGAATTGGGGCTTTTTTTTTTTTTAAAGCTATTTAGTAATTTTGTTTTAAATGTACTCCTAATGTTTGTGTTTTTTCTGTTCACATTTTTCCTCCTTCTAATTTTCTCGGTGATGACAAATCTGCCCCTTTGGAAGTTCAAGTACCCATATCCCCTTTAAAAGTTTGTTTTCTCTTTGCCGAAGACGAATGCCATCAGCTCATAATCGTTACTGCCAACTTCCAGCCCAGTGGTCAATAACTCTGTCACCCTTAGGAGGTCTCAGCTCGTTACCATGTGCTGGACACACTATCGCACAGGCCGTAAGGTACCATCTACAGCCACCAGACATCATGTTTTCACTGAGATGTGTAAAACTGCCAGCAGATATTTCGTGAGCCGGCTGGCTCCTTATAAACACTGCTCTTCTTTCCATACGGCCCAGGTAGGTCTTTGAAGAGCTTCGTGGTCCTTTTTGTGCTCCAAGTTTTGTGCAAAGTCCCGATTCCTTACGCCTGGTTAGAGACACACAGCGAACACGGCGGGGAGAAGCAGGACACGCAGCACATGCATTCCGGCCACCGGCACGCTTCCTAAGCAGGCTGAGCCGCTGGGTCTAAACCCAGACTAACCATCCCGGATTAGCCAGCTCCTGCCCAGTCTCTTGCAGCGTCGGAAGGCAGCAGCCCTCACCCAGCTGGAGAAGGTCAGAGCAGTTGTCACCTCCCCACCTTCAGGTGCCATTAGGTATGTTAATCTGCAAAGCCACCCTCATTGCTGAGCTATAACTGAAAGCAAAGCCAGCGGAGGTGGCCGCGTTAACTAACTAGGGTGCAGTCTTTAACATCGCCGGTTAAATGTTTTGGAGGAACCTTTAAGATTTACAAATAGCACCTTCCAGAGAATAGGCATCACTACAAACCAACCTTTAAAACGTCAACATTCTCCAGAAAGCAAAATCTTGGATAAGAACGAGTTTCAGGCGGATCAAAGTGATTCATTTTGGCCGCTCCTGGAATAGGCAGAATGACGTAAACGTGACCTAATAGCCCCGCTCTGCAGCAGCACCGTCTGCATGTGCAGCGCCGGGCAGAGCCCGGGCCTGTGGCCAGGTGTTCTCTTCAAAGGGCCGAGGGCTTCAGCAGCGCTGCTGGCACTGGACACATCGCCGCCGTTCGTTCAGTGCCACCTACAGTAGCAAGTGCAGAAGCTGTCGGGCTCGGAAAACCAAAGGAAGAAATTCCTGCACTCTCGAGCAAAGTGCCGTTTAGGTCGAAACGCCGAAGTGGCTTTTTAGTAACTCATTTATTTGTCCACGTTGCAGAGGACTGCGTAGGCGAGGAAAACGGGAAAGGAGCCTTTTGGCTGAAGGCTGGCAGCTGTTGCCCGGTCTGCGGGTGATGAGCTTGCTAAGCCTGTAGCTCAGTTTAGAAAAAAGGAAATCCGTCCTAATCTGACAGTGCGCTGGTGAATATGAACTCTTCAGTACTTCTTACGCTGCCAGGAGATCCCAAGATGGAAATCATTAGTGAAATCAAAACCACCAGAAGACCAAGCCAGGTGATATTTGTGATATTTGATTTCTCTGAAGTTTTTTCTTCTGGGCTGGCATGAAAATACCAATTTTCACTTAACAGCAGCAAGTTTCTAGTCCTTTGTGTCACAGAAAGAAGCCAGGAAAAAAAAAAAATTATTCCGGTTTAGCTATGAATGCTCCTGTTTGGCGATGCTGGATGGTCCAGAGTGTTGCTTTTTGGCACTGACACGCTGAGGAACAAGTAGACCAAAGGTTTATTAGAAAGCAGCACAGAAGGAAACAGTACGCTCCCATTTCGAACTTGCTAATCAGAAGCAATTTTTTATCAAATTTGAGTATGTTGCCTGAGTAATGACCTGCCCTGTTCCCTGTTATTTTTTGTGTATTATATGTGCTTATATTTCTTTCCAGGGTATAGATAGAGGTGAGGAAAAGCCTTCCCTCAGGTTTGTGCCAGTGTTTCCACTAATTATTTTTTTTCAGTCAGTAACTGAAATGCAAGAGAAACACAAGGCAGTGCTCTAGATCTTCTAGATATTTGAAATAAATGCACTTAAAATAACACTTCAGAAGAATTCTGTAAGTCACACCACTTGCTTGTTGGGGAAGTGTTTGTGTGGGAGCATGAACCTTTTCTCTGGGAAGACATTCACAGTTTTGGTGCATTTACAACCAGAAACACTTTTGAAATCCAAAGCCTCATTAGTCCTTGGAAAAAGAAAGATACAGGCAGGGGACTGCAAACTCTGCATTATCCTCTGCTCCTGGACCAGAAAGATCACCTTTATTCTGAGGCTGTTCTGTCCTATGGAAATGGCCCGTGGTTGGAATAGTTTCAGTTTATATTCTTTTTTTTTTAACTGGTACTTGTTGACTTCTTTTCTTGCCCAAATTCTTAAGAAAGCTTCAAGCACTTCACCCGCTTGTTTCTGTTCTGTTGAAGGATCAGTCCAAGTCCTGTTTGTTATCCAGCTATTTTCTGAAGGACGCACTACTGACACATGAAAGTCTAGCCTTGCCCGCCAGTGCCCTTATGGCTCTCCAGAGACAGCATTGCTCTAGGCTAACTCGTTATGTGGGCACATCCCAGAGCAAGTGCTTGTTCCTGTTTAGCTCAGCAGGAGATAAACAATTCCCAAATAAATAGTGCCGAAGCATGGAGCTAGTTCAAGGTGCACGGAAGCTGTTGTCCTCTAATGCAGATGTAGGGTATTTCTTTTAATTCTAGCATTACTGAAGATGCAGTTCATCAATAAAGTGTTTCGTGCTACTGCCAATTTAAAATATTCCAGTTCCCCCATACCAACCAGTGTTTATTCCCTACCCTATGCAATGCTACTTCAGTTACGCTGGCACAAATTTGTTAGAGCCGCATCATATGCCCCATCAGGGAACTGATCTGGTTTCACAAGGAACCCACAACAAAAAAAGGCAAATAGGCGATGCATGGGGTAGACTTGGAAATGGTTGTGTCAGTGCAACTGCAGCAAGAGAGCAATTGCAGTGAAGGGAAATAACTTAGGCAAGAGTTGTTGCCAAAACACATCATTAAACTGGCCCATTCACTTTTGGCCCATGCTATATTTGCCATACTACAGAGGAGGCCCAGTGTGTTCGTATAGCTGAAGGCCCTCCGGAACTAAATGACGTACACGTGTTATGAGAGTTGGCTGTAAGCACACCAAAGGCTTGCCACCCAAGTGAGACTGCTGCCGGTACGTAACATTCCCAGCTGACACACAAGCAAAACTTCATTATGTTGAAGTGTCCTCCCAGGTACCCTCCATTCCAGTTCCCTAATGAAACGTATTCAGTAAACAAAACCATTTCCTTCCTACCCAGGGTCCATTTCAACCCCCATGAGATGTGATCTGCAGAGCCTCAATGTCTCTCTCCTCTTCCCCCCACTGTTTCCCCCCGCCTCCAATTTTCCAAGACTCCCTTATAGATTAAGATGTAAGACACGTCAAGTGTTTTACTGCCACCAAGCATCTTCTTACCTACTATATCATTTGCTCATCATATAAACCAGATTATACTAATGATGAGCTGCAAAATGCTAAGTTCATGTAAACAGAGAATAGTTTAAGTGTGCTTTAACAATTTATCCCTCAAGTGCCATGATTTGTTTTTCGAGCACTGTGTCAAACAGATCACCAGTGCTGGGTTTATGTACTGTTGTATAATTAACCACCGCTGCAAATACGTGCCCATCCTCTTCATAACTCCTTGGGATGCTAATGAAGCTTATTTTGTGAATATAAGTATAGAAGTTGGAGATACTCAGTTGAAAAGATACTAAGGACTTTTATTTAACCACAACAAATATACTTGCAAATAGGTAAAAGTCTCAAATCCATCTTAGGGGAAGAAAAACTACAGCATGTGCAGTGTTTTTGACTTGCCTAGACATCAGCTGCTGCATTAGAAATTAATTCCACACTTCCCAATTCCCACCCCTGTCCTCAGCAGGGCCAAGCCGCCTCTCCTACAAACCAGGATCTATGCAAAACAGGAGAACTGCCTCCGGGCTGGCTGCCAAGGGGGCTGGGGCCCCGCAGGCCAGGCCCGCAGCGACACCCGCCGGCACAGGGCTCCCACGACCCCCACAGCCCCACCGGGACACACACAGACCTGCAGGACAGTGAACCTTCCAACGTCATTTTATAACAAGTCGTGCCTGGGAAGTCACATTGGTGAGGGAAGGACAAACTGTCAGGTTAACCGGCATTTTGGAGCAGCGGCATCAACAGGACTGACTGAACAGCTTGCCTGTAGAGTTTGTCAAGAATAAATCCTTGAGCTTTAACACCCTCTCTCAATCCAAAACTTCCAAGCATAAACAAAACAGCCTCTGGGGACAGAGGTCATAAGATTGTATCTAATATTTCAGTCAGTTTTGCAAACTGCTCATGTCAGAAACATTAAATACTACACAAGTGAATTGATTTCCTAGCATTTGAAGCCCATTTCCTACCAGTATTGCAATTCAAAACTTTGAGTCAAACTTTAAAACAGATAAATGGATGGTATGATGTCAGAACAGGAGAGAGCTAATTTTTAATTTTTTTAAGCATCTCTACAAGAAAATCTGATAAGCAGAGCACAAACATAATGCTCTCCAGCATATGGTGGTAAAAGCTGGAATGTGAGGTACTGAACAAAACACTTTTTAAAAGCCTCAAACCAGAGAGGTGGCAGCTGCACCCGCAGTCAGGCGAGCGTGCTGCCCTTCCAGCAAGGGGCCCTTACCACCTCACACTGTAACTCCCAGCACGGAGCTGTCAAGATACTGCTCTAGGATAAAGCACCAGCACCGCAGATATTTTAAGTCCTTGGGAGACAATTCCATTGCTTTTACTATTAAAAATAAAAATAATTAAAACCCATCCTAAATTTCCCATTCAGCTTCAGACGATCACTCTGTATCTTACTAACATTCAGCAGCCAGCAGGTGTACTTAATTTCTTCCTAAGGATGCGATTCTCTCACTCAGACACTTTTCCAGAGCAAAATAATACCCTTATTTAACTTCTTCAAAAAGAAATATTTACACACGTTAATAATTTATATCATATTGATACCTGACATCCCAAAGAAACTCAAAGCACAGCGTATTCACTTATACTGACCTCATCCATATAAAAATGTTGTTTTTATTTAAAGTAACTTCAGCTTTTAAGCCTGGATCATAAGTTCAATGTCTCTCACTTAACAGTTGTAACTGTGCTAACTAGAATACACGTTAAAGGAGATCCAATGTAAAGCTAAGAAAAGATTGCTATTTTTCTTAAAATAGGCAGTGACAGTGTCACACAACCATTTTCCAGAAAACATCCAGGTTCTTTCTTCCACATACAGAGAGTTTGTTCTACCTGTTGCATTAAGACTTGTTATAACCATTTGTAAAGCTTATCAAAAGATAGTCGTTTCACTCCTTTAATATTGAATGTATTGAACACATAACTATCTAGCAACTTAGAGCTGTGTTACATTAATCAAACTTCATTAAGAATAGGAACAAAAACTACCCAGGATGCTGAAGAATTTTATGTGGCAGTACATAATGACAACAGAGTATGAAAAAATTAAAAGCACATGGATACAAAATAATTTTTTTTAAATCACTTTTTTTTCCCTTTAGAAGGCTTTGCAAACAAAGCAGGATCAATCTGGTCTCTAGACAGACCTCTCACTGAAAAAAGCCTTGCTGCTCTTTCCTTTAAAGTGCCTCCACATTTCAGTCCTAAAGACATCAACTCCATCTTCAGTTTATCTAAACCCAGGGCTTCCAATTCAGCAGCAGAGTTGAATGCCAGTAGATCTATTGGTTCCACCTCCTGCAAAGAGAAAAACATCCCATCAGATTGTTATTATTTTCTTCCTGATTGCGGAGGGAAGGAACAAGTATAGACAGAATGCTTCACTTTACAGAAGACCTTCAATTAGAATTATCTCAAACTCCTAATTACTTAATAAAGTTGAGCAATGTCTCAATATGCATTATGTTGGATATTAGCCAACATAATTATTATTAGCAGTACTTATGCTACCTAGGCAAAGTATTACAGCATCACATACAAGCAAATTGAAACTAGCTAGTAGTCTAATTGTAAAACATGCAAATCTTCGCGGAAATAACACACCCAAGAGCAGGGTGAGTGTTCACGTGAGCTTTGTACCCAGTGTCCAACTGTGCTGCTACAATTCTACTCCTCGCAGTGCCTCTGCTAGTTAAAGGCTCGCTCTAACATGTCCAGACAAGCTGCAGATGTGCTTAGGCTTGCGAAAGTACACAGCCTCCAAGACAGAAGCACTTTAAAGGATATAAACACCCGGGGTCTTGTCCACACAAGAACATGGACAAAGACTGGATAATTCAAATGCTGGAATTTACTACCACACTAAACGCTAACACCAAACATTAACACACTAAAAAGGACAAAAATCTAAGCCCATTCCATTCAATACTTAAAGCACATATTAGTCTTATGGCACATTATCATGTGGGAGTTATCAAAGGGACTTCAGAGCAAGGACTACCAGCAGGGGAAATGAGACCGCTCTGTTATGAACTCAGCAAATATAATTAACGCTAGCAGAATTAGAACCTTTGTCCTGCTAAGCATACAAAAAAAGACTGGTTGCCTCATTATTCTCATCCTACTTTAAAAAAAAAAAACCATCAAGGACTATTATCAAAATATTTCCACCTGCAATAACAATCTGCCACAGCATTGGTGGAGTTTCCTGTTCTAGGAATAGACAGTCTCACAAATACTGAGCAAAAGGTAAACAGTGAAGAATGGTAAACATCCTGTTTAAAATTTGCCAGCTTTAATAGTATGGTAGATGACAAAGTTCTGATTTATCATATTACATCCTGGGTCTTTTTGCCATTTAACTGTACTAAACTTTCACTTATCAGAATTCAGTCATTGGCAGTGGCAACTGATGGTAGACTGTCTGCGCACGCTGAAACAAGGCTGAAAATCCAAGCAACTCTTTAGCCTGAAAAAAAGTGCCACGTTTTGTTTTACTCCTGGAATAAGCCTAGATTCATTACACCCAAAAAATTTTAATAGTAATATTACGCAAGGGGCAATGAAGCACAAGTATTGCCACCTTCTACTGCCAAACATTAGTCAGGCTTTGATCAATTCAGTGGGAAAGGCAATGTTCTCTCTTGGCTGGAAGACGAATCCAAAGCCTCTTCAGCAAAAGAATCCCAGCCATCCTCCTGTCAATCATCAGAGAAGGAACCTCATGGTCAGCACTGCTCCTGATCTGGTGGAGGGCTGTGACACCAACCCAGACTGGCGGCACAGATAATGGTATGGCAACACTACAGCCCTGCTTCCACCACACATACACCAGATGATCAATTTTAAAACTATTCTTCCATCATTCTTTGCAGTTCAGACGAAGACCATCGTTTATACTAATTCTGTCTCTCTAGTGAAGGAGTTGCTGCTTTCTGACTTTTGATGGTCAATGACAAACTGAAGTTTGCACCAGACTACTAGGGTTCTCTATGAACTAGACTCAAGTCTTTTTATAATAAAAACTAAGAAAGACTGATCAGTTGATTGATTAGGGGGCATCTACTTGGAACAACTTCTAATTTAAACATTGAGGTAAATTATAAACATTAAGATCAAATTATGTTATAAATAAGATTAGCCAAATTAGACAGTGTTAGGTAATGTCTCAAAAAGTATGGATAAGAATCTTTCATCTTAGTGAAGGGTTTTATTTTCCTTTTTTCCTCCCCTCAAAGAATTTTAGATTCAGAGTGTATCTAATTACATAGAAGAAGAAAAAAAAAACCCACAACAAAAAACCCCCAAGGAAAACATGGATCTCAGGAGAGACAATACTAGACAGCCAAGGGCAACTGCATTTTAGTAGAAACTCTAGACTATTAAAATCTTAATCTTACAAAGTTCTTCCTTCACTCATTTTACTTAGCACCTCTCAAGACAATACTACAATACTACAACTCAACTTTCTCCATGGAGACACTGCCAACCAAAAGCGTTCTTTGGATGCAGTTTCCACTAGCTTGCTACATTCCATTTTCCTAAGTTGCACGATGCATCTTCAGTTAAGCTGGTTTTCCTTTTAAGCTTGGTATTTTTTTGTGCTCTGAATCAAACTCTGAAGATTCTACTAGCTTCTTAAGGGGACTGTGATTTTAATTTAAGCACTTACATCTAATGCACTGAAGTCATAGGATACAAATCCCCTCCCCTCTTCTGCAATCCACAAAGGGAAAAGTGATTGAGTAAAAGGTACTGAAGAAAAAGACATACCACATTTTGTACTGCTTCATACTTACTGTGCTCTGTAACTGGTTCGTTTCCTGTGCCTTAGAAGAAACGTTTTCTTGCTCCTCTTCTTTCAGAGCTTGGGTTACCTCATTCTTTTCCTGGACCTCTTCCTTCAAGGGCTTTGTCATTTTACTTTTTTCATCAGCTGGAATTTCAGGTTGCCCACCAGCGTGCATCTCTCCTTGCAGATCTCTTCCAGTACCTTCTGGCTGCTCCAGTGGTTTCTCAGTTGCACTGGTAGCTGGACTATCCTCTACAAAATCCACAGAGCTGCTTGAACATTCATTTGAATTCCCAGCATTTTCATTGTATCTGCTGCCTGATGGACAACTTCCGTCAGATGCATGAGGGGAGTCATCTTCACTGTCATCTTCACAATCTGAACTGTCATGATCATCCAGTCCTTCCAATCCCAGCCTGGCACAAGCGGTACGTTACTAATGAATATTCATCTATTTTTACTTTTTTTTTTTTTTTTGGTAAATCATTCTTATTGTCACTTTTCTCTTTCCAAAACTCACTTCAGAGAGTTGCAGTGAACTACTCTAGCAGCTACTTAGGATAGTTTAGTAAATGGAAGTGCTGCTAATATTGAACAGAACCCAACGTCCCCCCAAAAAACGTTATCTTTTTACAGTATTCCCAATATAGAAATGCGTGCTACCTGTTGCTACTCCAAACACCACTGGAATCATTAAGGCTTCTCTTTCATGTTACGTTAGGTGAAAAATGCCAGGGGAAAAAAAAAAAAAAATCCGCCCCCCCTGCTTCTAAGTTCATTGTAAATTTAATTCATTAATGAAAAAAAAAGAAAAACGGGAGGTAGTAGAATATAACCATATTCAAAGTAGGGGAGTGGGGAAGGGTACCTATTTTTGCAAATAAAGTTTGTCTGCTCCAGCTGGGACAGAATTATATGAATGCAGCAACATATTTACTTTCAGTTCTCAGATTTAGTCAGTTCAATTTACCTATTTCTATTTAAGTCTACGTCTCCAATAAGATGTTGCTTACTTGTATTTACCTAACCTGTCATCCTGTTCAAGGCTTAATACTTGAGTATAAAAACAAGGCATAATGCTTACCAAAAACATTTTCTTTTTCGAGATTTTGTTCCATTCTTTCCAGATTCACCTGGACGCTTCCGACTCTCACCACTTTCTGGTGATACTATTTTGCTTGAAGTAGCCTGCAATCCTTCAAAACAAAGTTAAAAGTCTGCTTCATTGGTACACAATTCATGCAAGTTGTAAATTCTACTTATCTTTTGATTTCAGACGCAATTTAAAACACTACCTGAAAATAATCACTATTGATGCATATTTATGTAGACTCAAAGCTTCAAAATAAACTCAGGAACAGCAGTTTTTCTACACAATTTTGCTAAGGCACAGATTCAATTAAAATTAGATTCCTGAACTGAACTCTCAGGTTCTACATCCTACTCAGCCTCAAGTTTCACTATCAAGCTACCAGCAAGGGAACAATCTACAAAGAACCGCAAGTGAAACAAGGTACTTTATAGTTGGATTCAATTTCTAGTTTTTATGTAAGATCTGTTTCTATTTTATCATTTCACTGAAAATGATTATGTAATTCTTACAGCTGAACTAGCAACAATACCTTCACAGAATTTTGCTTTTATTATGAGGTGACACTAGCACAGGAAGATGGAGCATCACTCGTGTCTGTGTTACACTGTTCAATGCAATTTAAGAGAAGCGGTAGCCAAAGAGGAAAAATTAAGTCCAATAAATTTTACTGGAATTCAAAATTTCACGTAACCGAAAGAGTTACTGCCAGCAATTTTTAAAAAATTTTCAAACTGGAGGGAGGCTATAGAGACTATCAGTTTGGTTTATATTTTGAGGAGAAAAGTGAGGTTAAACTGCAATACCTTTAAGGACTGAATCTTCTAGTCGCTCAGCCATTTCGTGACACTGCTGCTGGTAGTCCGGATTTGTGAAATGGTGCTTTGGCTCCGCAAGTTTCCGCTGCAGCCTTTCCAAGCGCCTTTGCTCTTTTTCTGCTTCCCGTTCTGCTTGCTGTTTCACCCATTCAGCCATCCTGCAGATGACAGAACCATGAAAATGCGAGTGTTTCCAGCATTTAATGTAATATCAGTTTGTTGCTTTGCAATTACTGAATGTATCTTCCACCTGCTAGGATAGGAGACAATGGGAAAAAACAACAACATTCAGGGGAATTACTGAAGGAATATATAGAGATTCTACTACAGAGAAGAGAGCAAAGTTTATTTTAGAAGCCAGAAACAGCAGTAAGGTCACGTATCCCCAATATCATGGTCTTGCAGCTTCAGAGAAAAGAACTGTGAGAATTCCAGCTGAGAAAACCAAGAGGTGCAGAACAGTCTCTCAGAAGCAGGCTTCAGTACAATCACATGTATTTTGCAGTAATATAATTACAGTCAGAACAATCCTGTTGGCTTCCAGTCTATCTGTGTTTAAGTTTTCACTTTTGCTCTTTTTCGTATTCAAAATAAAATTTCATTGCTCATTTGAGCTCTTTTGTTAACAGTGAACTACATGGTCAATTTATTGTGTAATTCCAGCTTCTAAGAAAATGCCTTACGCTTTTTCATGATTGACATCCCGAAGTCTCCTTCCACTGAGATCCCGGCAAGCCTCTCTATTTGTTGTCTTTTCAATCTGAGCACCAAGTGCTCGCAGCATAGATCCAAACCCTGAAGAAAAAAAAAGTAATCAGGAACTATCTAAACAGAAACAAATGGAGATGAACTAGTACCCAACAAAATAATTAATTATGGAAAAAGAACACAGCGAATTCAACACTTTTCTATCCCTCAATGCAACTGAAATAAAGGGCAAGTTGAAAGTTGCAACATGTTAGAGAATTGTCACTGGGTGAAATGCTGAAACGCTAAATGGAAAAAAGGTATCCAGCGTTTACCACTCACCTTATTTTTGTACTCCTGATACCACACTAGATGGACTCCAGATTTACAAGAACCTGTGCAGCACTTCTAACATGAAAGCCTATTTCTGGACTCCCCCAGCAAAATGGTTTGAGACCTTTTTCATCTCAAGATAACTTTTGGGTCCTTTCTAATTTAGCCAGGGTGTGCCTCCCCCTTAAGCCCCTTTAGCCCCCACCAATCTTAAATCCACTTCTAAAAATCTAACAAAAAATAAAATAACTTTTTAGAAGATATCCTTGGCCGCTTCATCAAGATGATCATGATGTACAATGTTATGCTGGAGAGGTCCCCCCAAAACAGACTTCTATACACTCCTCAGCCACTAATTACTCATAGGGAAGACTGCTAATTTCTCTCACGCAGTCCCACCTTATGTTGTTTCCAGCTGGAGAAAGACACTTGTTCAACTACCTCAAAGAAACACAACATGGATTAATAGTAATATAATCCTTCAAGCAATTTGAAAGTGCCAAGCACTGTTTTTTAACTAGAAGCTGAACAAAACTATACTTTTCAATGCCCCAAAAGTACCTTTAAGGAGCATTCCAAACAGTAACCAATCCAGACAGCCTACTGTATCATGAGGCAGAAGAAGTATTGTGTTCAACTTAAAAAAAAAAAAAACAATCGCTGCCATTGGCAAGGAGAATTTCTGTACTTCATGAAACACACTATTGAATTTTACATTCTGAAGAATGAGGACCTAGCCAGGGATGCTCCCCAAAAATCAACAGCAATGCATTCACTAAGGTCCCAGGTGCTGAATTCGGCCTGGTAACAAAATGCTCAGTTCTCTTTTAATCCCGCATGATCTGTATTCCCTTGAGATCATAGAGTAAGTCTCAATAGTTCTGGCCTGTGTTTGTTTGCCTGTTTTTAATCAGGCTTTTAAGGTATAAAGTCAAAACAAAAGTAACACTTTAGAAAGGAGACAAAATCGTTAAAGAACAATTTTAAACTGACCCCAGTGGCACATCAGTAACACAAAGTGAATCACAGAATGTGCATCCTGTGTCATCCCAGGATAACTGAAGCTGATGGACAATAGGTAAGGAAGAAGCATCCTATGTTATGAACTTCTACTATATGCACCACTTTTAGGGCACTTAAAGAAACCACAATACCTCATAAGCTATAGCAACAATATTTACTTCCAGTTCTATCTAAAACTGAAGAAGGCAAAGTAAGCTGAGCTGCAGTCTGATGCAAGGCTGCACAATTATTCAGTATTTTACCTTAACAGCTGAAAAATTCTGAGAACTGGATTTAGAAAGCAAACATACTGACTCCAATTACACTCAAATACTCTGCTAAACTTGCTTCACCCATCATGTTCCATTTTAGGGAATGCCCACATTGTCAGTGGCTGTATTAATATACATCTTCCATAACACTGTTAAAATATTTTGTCAACATAAGGAGCCTAGTTTAGATTGAATTCTTTAGTTCCTAGGCTACTGAGATCTTGGCATTTATATGTTTTTTCAAATCAAATAACAGGCTATTTGTACCTGGAATATTTGTCCTAAGCAATCACGAAAGAAACTTAGGAGCCTAAGAAGCCAGGTGCTTTTAAACACAGTTTCAACTCTGAAGTCACTTTGATGCATGTTACAGATTTCTACTAGTAGAGCTAAGCTGACCAGGGATGCAAAGAAGAGCTATGCCAGCAAAGCTGTTGGCTGAACTGCAGCTTCCCTGGTCAATTCTCAGCTTTACAGGTAGACTTGGGTTTCAGCTCACAGACATTATATCACAGTCATCCACGTTACGCGAGTTGTGCTAACAGATTAGGACTGCTGCTGTCAGTATAGACTATGGTATAAAAGAAGTTTTTTTAACTTAAGAATCTAATCCATAAGAAGCAGTTAAGCAACAAACCTCCTTTTCCACCACAAAGTCTTGGTTCCAGACTATAAACGGCTCCATTCTGCAGTACCTCTTCATCATTAACCAATCGCCCGTTACATTTCACATACAAGCTTTCTTCAGGAATATTCTAAAAAAAAAAAAACAGAAAAATTGAGTTATATGACCAACTGAAAAAGAAACATTCTTCTAAAGTAAATCATTAAGGAATAACGTTTCCTTCCTTCCTATAGGAACACAGGGGAAGCAAAAATCAGACTATCTTAAAAGCATAAACATTCTCTATGGTACTTACTTTAATTCCTGTTTACTCAAGGATTAAACACAGTCTAAATTAGCTTTTAAACATGAATGGAGAAAAGCCATGCTATGGGAAAATTTACAGTAAGTGTTCAAACACTCTGTATTAAAAAACCCAAACAAACCCCACATTTTTTGAACTGTGAAGAATTTAAGACTGATAATAGAGCAAGTCCAGAGGAGGGCCACGAAGACAATCAGAGGGCTGGAGGACCTCTCCTGTGAGGACAGGCTGAGAGAGCTGGGGTTGTTCAGCCTGGAGAAGAGAAGGCTCTGGGGAGACCTTATAGCGGCCTTCCAGTATTTAAAGGGGCCTACAGGAAACATGGGGAGGGACTCTTTATCAGGGAGTGTAGCGATAGGATGAAGGGTAAGGGTTTTAAATTGAAAGAGAGTAGATTTAGATTAGATATTAGGAAGAAACTCTTTACTGTCAGGGTGGTGAGGCACTGGAACAGGTTGCCCAGGGAAGCTGTGGAGGCCCCATCCCTGGAAGTGTTCAAGACCAGGCTGGATGGGGCTTTGAGCAATTTGGGCTAGTGGGAGCTGCCCTTGCCCATGGTGAGGGGATCGGAACTAGATGATCTTTATGGTCCCTTCCAACCCAAGCCATTCTATGGTATCTTCCTTGTATACACATAAAACACATATAAGAAACTACAGGACTCTCTTATAGCAAACCCTCCTGCTCAGCTAAACGACGGCAACGAGAAGCGTCCCCACAGCTACGACGTGCAACAGCCCATCAGTGGCCCCGCCACGGCAGCGAGGCCGCTGAAACAGGCCTCACGGCGAGCGGGGAAGGGGCGAGGGCAGATACGCGGCCTGCTAGCCGCCACCGGGAACCCAGCGCCCTCACCCATCCCAGGCCTGAGGGGACGCCGCGCCCCCACAGCCGCCACCGGTTTCTCCTCCCCCGCCTTTCACTCACCAGCTCCCGAGCGCGATCGCGGAGGAGGTCGCGCACCGAACCGCCGCCGGGGGGCAGCGGCAAGGACCGCGCCCGCGAAGCCAACGGGTCCCGCACCAGCAGCGCCATTGCTCCCCGGCGCCGCGCAACAGCCGCCGCGCGTGCGCCTCTGACGACAGCGGCACGCAGTCAGGTGACCGATAACGGCCGTCAGCGGGGCGGGGGCGGGGCGGAGTTGGGGGCAACCCGCTGAGGGAAGCCGGACCGTTGGGGAGCGGGGTTGAGGCGGTGGAGCCTGCTGAGGGAGGCCGGGCCGGGCGGGAGCCGGGCCGGGCCGGGCCGGGCCGGGCCGGGCCGGGCCGGGCCGAGGCGGGGGTGGGGGCCGCCTCCGGCCTCCCTCAGCGGCCCCCACCCCCGTCTCGGCCCGGCTCCCGCCCGGCGGCTCTCGGTCCTTCTGCGGGGCTCCCTGAGGTTTGGCGGTGTGTGCGAGGTCTCTGCCTCTTTCTTCGGTGGTTTGACTGGGCTGCTAATTGTCGTTAACTGGGTTTTGTTTTCCCTTAATTGGAGTTTTAAAAGATCTCCTAGTTGCTGGGTTGCTGGTTGTTTTTTTTTTTTTTTGGGGGGGTGGGGTGTTTGTTTGTTTGTTTTTTAATCCTGGAGGCTCAGGCTGGACTTCAGGCAGCCTCTATTTCTGATATTTTGGAGTCGAGCTGATGTTTCGGTCCTTTTAGGGACCCAGTTTATCATTTCTAGACATCTAAGGTTAAATGAGAATCCAGGTATTTTTGGCTGTCAGTCTTTGGGAAGACTGGAGCATGGCACCCTTGCCGAGGAGGGAATAGATCTGATCATACCATACAGTGTCTTACACACCATGTCTTGGTATCTTGTTTTAGGAAATGGCCCCGAGCACTGTTTGTCTGGCCTGTGCTGCTCGGAGAAATGTCCCATCTCCCAGCGTATGTGATAGAAGAAGCCATCGTGGGAAGTGCTTTCTATCCTTTACCTTTTCTACACGAGACAGCCCTGTCATTCTAATTCAGACCGCTATGTGCAGCCTGCCAGGTTGTAAAGGCTTTTTACAACCTGTCACGTTGACTCTGTGAGGATGTAACAGCAGGCAAAATGGACCATGGCTCCCAACGTGCTCGTCTGCTCTGCCGTTTTAGTAGTCATGGCAGCAGCAGCATGAGAATGGAAATACTCATACCACCTCAGGCAGCTGAGAAGGGGCAGTGCTGCCACTGTGAAGTACTGCATGTGTAAGAAATGTAATGGAAATATGCAGCTGTTAGTTGTCCAATCAAATATGGTGCAAATTTCATGTAAGGACTTGCAGGGTGATGTATGGCTTATTTGTCCTGCTTACTCCTACATGCATTTTAGCATATGGATGGGAAGAGGCCCCAAGCTCTGATATTTGGGTTACGTAGTCACATTAAATGCTTTTAAATCAGGGTGAAAGTTCAGCTGGAGCAGGAGGCCACACTCAGCTCTTTGTGACATGCAGTAACTATCTGTAAGCAGGAGGCTGAAGAATTGGTTAGAAGAAAATGCACAACGTGACCTCTCCAGGAAAGGATGCATACAGAGGTATGATAGTGTTCCAGGCAGTGTAACTGTTGCATTCTTTGGTGGCTTCAGATCTCCTCCATGTCTTCAACATAACCATCCAGCTAGAGGATATTTGAAGGTAGGTCGCTACCAGCTGTCTCTGGTGGGAACTGTTGCAAACACTAGCGAAGACATGGTTGGGCTGCCCAGAGATCTGTGGTGTAATACACCTGTCACTTTATTTCCAAATAACGATGTTATCTGCAGTGCCTTTTTGTTTAGTAGCAGCATGGGCAAGGACTGTTGCTTACAGTATAATCTACCTGCTTCAGCTCGGCCCCCACCCGAGGGGAAGTTCCCTGCCAGGGGGGCACCAGGCACCCTGAAAATCCTCTGTTAGCAAACGAGATAGGCACCTATGTTGGAGCCTGTGGCTAAATTCAGCCCTTAAGCATCGACGCTGCTTTAAAAGGATGGGACTTGTGTCTGAGCTGCTTGGCTGTTCCAGAAAGTTCAGCGCTGTTGCTGTTCCATCCTTTTTGCTTGTGGAAGAGCCATGCTCCTTCACCAGGCCTGCGTGAGCATGGATAGGTAGCTCTTGTGCCTGCCCGTCTTAAATCGATGTGGTAAAAAAGGAGGAAGCTGGGAAACAAAGAGGCAGAGAGGTGACATGACCCAGAAGTAGCGACTTCACACACAAATATAAAAAAATCAGTAATTATTTAATGAAGGGGATCTCCCTATGGTCTTGTCTTGGCCAACTCACAAATCAAACTTCACCCACCCTTTCTTATGCTATATTAATTTTAGCTAAAATATTTTCACAGGGCATTTTGCCCCAGTCTAGACAATCGCTTGCTGTCTTTCTATAACAAGTTGATATTTCCGAATTATGTGTCATGTTGCCACAGTGCAACCATTCAAACCTGATGTCTGTGTAGCCTGGAAAACTTGTGGTTATTTTGTGCTGGATCGGGTGCAAATTCAGTTGACTTTGTATTTTAAGTCATGTAGTACTGCTTGTTTCATTTATAATCAAGTGCCATATCTGTGGAATGTCGCCTAATGTGAAATTCCAGTAGATCTGGGGTATTTTTATTCATATGCAGTATCTGATTGAAATGTAATTGGCAATATATGAGGTACGCACATATACATATGCAGATGAATAAGTATTTTCTTAGATCTGTGGGATTTCAGTTGCATTCCGAGGGCATGATTCATTTCCTCCTCTGAAGCTCCGGCTATTGGTGCTGAGGGCGTGGAGTTTGCCAGTACAGGCCAAATAGGCGGAGTTGTCCAGGAAAGAGCTGGGCCACAGGACTGTCCAGTGGATGTGCTGAATCTGTGTAATTCACAGGTTGTTTGATCCACATCTTTTCTGAATATTGTGAACTACTCTTGTATCTGTGCTGATGAATTCCTGGCCCTCGTGAGTACTGACTGAATTATAATTTCCCAGTGAGGAGTACCTTAGCTAACACAGCTGCCATCATAGGGAAAAAAGGACCAAAATAGAGGGCCCACTGCACCCCAAGAGGAGGTGTGCGTCAATGACAGCTGTCATTCATAACTCTGACACCTGGATTCTGCCTGCAGATACATGCTAGAGCTGTGATACACCTGTGAGCATGAGAGCTGACAGCAGTGGAGTCATACCGACATAAATTGGGCCCTTTGTAGATCATACATTGCCACCTTACAGGTAGTTTAGGGCTGTCTCTCTGGTCCTGGGTGGCTATATCTAGGTGGCTATACCTAGGTGACATGCAGAGATCCTTGTGCATAGTCAGACTACAAGCAAGTGACATCTAATAAGCAGAGGAGGAGTTTTCTTTCAGCTTGGTCCTACAGCAGTGCCTAGGTATATAGTCCCCATTCTCATGATTTATGCAATGCCGTTTAGCTAGTGCCACATTAGTGTCAGTGGGCGAGTGTTCCTGTATCTCTTGTTCCTGATTACACTTCTATTCCTAGAAGTCATCAAAAGTCTATTGCCTTGCTCCTCACCAAAAAGTCTAAGTCAATAAGGCTGTTATAATTTCCCATTTGAAATGTATTTTATTAGAAATGTTATTCTCTTGATAAAAAAATGATCAGCCTCTGATTCTGCAGTGGTGTTTTAGACTTAATTAATAAATCATGCTTGCCACTTTTCATTTAGAAAGGTTTTTGCAGACATAATTAATTAAACCTGGCAGTATCCTTGTGGGATAAGTAAGCACTCTGACTTTTTAAATAGTGACACTCAGACAAACTGGTTATACTACTTTCTCAAGTTAGTGGAAAGACCAAGACTGGAATTTAAAACTTCCTGCTATCTTGACATAATTTACGAGATGAGACTACCCATCCTCTTCTTATTACATTCTGATATCTGTGCATGTGATGCCTGAGTTACTGGGTGTGGTTCTGTGGCCTATAGTATGCACTGTGGTAGACTACACTATTTTCTGCTTAAAATCTATTACTTGATTTAACGTGGAACACAGTTTTTTTCAATATCAGTATCTGGAACCGTCATAAACACATCATCATCAGATGTGTAACCATCATAATGCTGTTATTCATTCATTCATTCACCCTTATTGTTTCCTCCAGTATATTCCATTTTAATAGTAGTAGCAGTGCTTTATAGTGCTTAATAATGATCTTTCAAGACAAAGATCACATTATGCAAGACTCTCTACTAAGAGAAGGTGTAAGGTACTCGTTGGCCCTTGACTTCTAATCTGCACATGAAAGACACCTGTGGGAGTGAAGAACACAAAACAGTTGTTCACAAGGTACCCAGATTAAAAAAGGATGGATAAAAAGTTGGTCTGATAAGAATTCAATGTTTCTCACTTCTAAAAGTGTTCCTAGACATAGGAGAGGAAAAGGATGAGAGATAGCACTTAAAATACGAAGCAGACGTGTATGTTCCTTTTACAATATTCTAAGTGCACAGAGATATTAACAAAGGTGAACTTTGTCCACCGAAGTCACTTCAAGAATTTGAAAACATGTCTTCTAAGAGTGGGTTTTCTGTCTGGTAGACAGTTGGTCATATACTGTCATATATACGGAGACTGGCTCATCTGGATATATTTTCTTTCACATTTTAATGGTATGCCAAAGTGGAAGTTGCAGATAATACATTTGCAAAACTTAAATGTGTTACACATTTTCATATTATTTTTGCATGGAGGACCAGGATAGGATGGAAAGAAACCTTTGTGTGCATGTTCTCAGGACAATAATTGAGATGCTGTATGACATGAGGGAACATTTTTTCCTTCAGATACTATGACATCATACCATTTGACAAAAATGTAATTAACCATAATGAATCTAAGTTGATATTTGCAAGTGCAGCTTCCTGCCAAATGTCAATAGTCATCTGCTTCAGTTTCTGTGTCATCAGTGCAATGGGTAGAGACAGTATGTTAAGATACCTGATACTGGGTTGAGAGTGGATGAGGGAGAAATATAAATGTTATGTTACTTATATTACCCTTGTATTAATACAATAGCTACTGTTAAATATACTTATTCTCTCATAGTGAATGCGTAGATATCAATCTCCTAACAAGTCTGTGGTGAATAACTGTATTTTATTCTTCCTATAGCCCAGAGTTGGCAATAATACCTAGACATAATCAAGATTTAAAAATAGCTGTAAAACTGGTTTTGCCCTCGCATGAGTCCCTTTGTTGAGCTTAGTATCTTTGGCTCCATCCTATGCAAGGATGTTTAAACTCTGAGTCCTTTCAGGGAAGGAACACATACTGCTCTGCGCATGTATATGTATTGAACGTGAGAAACTAAAGTCCCTTTTTCTTTGGCCGTAAGTATCATCGGCACAGTCAGCCTTGTTAGTGTTAATAATAATTTTAAATTTGGCAGCAATAATTTGAGATGAATTGGCTAATTAGACAACCAGGTAATTCTGTAGAAGTCAATGCTTCAGATTCGAAGATTTGCTTAACCTTTTGTCTCCTTTGATTAGCTAGCCTTATTGCTCAGATCTGGTCTGTTCTGATTAATTTTAACTGCATACAGCTGGAGAGCAGTGAATGGGTCAGTTGTCATGTATAGTATATTTTATAGGAAAACAATACCAAAAATAGGTCTCTGCCTCTTTACTTTCGCTCTCCCTGTAATGAAGCTAGCTGCTTTTAATTACAGCTTGCAGAGACACTGTGCTGAATTACTTAATCTCTGTGTAAGGACTGGATTCTAGTTTCTTAGTTGGCATCTGAATGTTTGGCAACTTCGCAAAAATCCAAAGCTAAAAGTGAGCATACAGTACAAGATGTGTATTATGTATGTGGTAGATCTCTATTATCTGTCAGACCCCTATGCCTCAAAGTTTTTAAGAAACAGGAGAGAGCAAACATTGTGTGCCCTTGTAATGTGAGTTTTTCATCCAATTGTGACACTGTCTGCAATAATCTGAAGCTCCTAGACCAAATTAAGTTACACTTTTCTTGAAATGGTCAGCTGAAGGAAATAAAAAAAAAAAAGATTAGGTATCCTATTTTGTTTTTCAACTGAGATGACAGTTGATTTGGAAATGTTCCTTGCTAAAACTGAAGTTGCATTTCCAGTAGTTGGGAGGAGCTCCCAAATTACATTACCCCACCCACATCTCCTTGCTTTCGGTTTACCTGAGGAGTGTCTACAAAGAAACTGAAGGAGAAAAGGACAGCAGCAAAAGGGAGAGCGCACAGGACAGGTCTACAAAGACAGGAATTTAAAACAGAGTGTCTCAAGCGGGTAAACCCTCATTTTGGGTTATGTTCAGCAGAGATAACACATGGTTAGCAGTCTGTGGCATGTTGTGGGTGTTCATAAATCCTGTTTAAAGCAGGTCATGTCACTGATTCGTTCATCCATTGATAAAATGTTATAAGTCAGATCGTCAGCTAGTGTAAATTTTCAAAACTCCATTGGCTTGAGAGAGAACTGTCTGAAGTTAAGGATCTAGTCTGTAGTGTACAGAGGCCTTATTCTTTGGGTGTCGAGTTTGACATCACTTCCTTTTGACTGGATCATTATAAGCCCCACTTAAATTCAGAGAGCATTCTTGTGATAGTAATATTTATCTCCTTGTGTAGAGGCTGTTCTTCTAGCTTAAAGAGGACCTACAAATGAATAACAATGGATGCAGGGTTTTATTTGTTTCTCTTTAAAAGAAACCACACAAATCATGTTTAGGGAAGATGGTTGGGTTTTTTACGTTTCTTTACAGTAAGTTCAAGTTGGAGAATACTGACTTTCTGAAATTACAGATGTGTGTAGCTTCTTGTTGGCTCAATATTGGAATGGTTTGCCATTTTGTTTATAAAAATCTTTTCGCACCCATGCAATTGAAATTAGATTGTTACTGTGGTGTTTAAGGAATGTCACTGTTGTATTTCGGACTCCCCTCCTGTGTTTCCTCTAATCCTTTCCAAAATAGGGGTAATTATATGTCATCTATGAGGAATTTGTAATACAGCACACTATGCCCCTTGAGGATCTTTCTTAAGTCATATGTATGTGAGGCCTGGAAAAATCATGTCCTCACATGGTTATAGTTGAATATTAGCAACATGACAGTGATACAGATGTGCATTTGTTCCTTCGTGTTCCTGTCTGACTTGGGCTCTGGCCTAGAAGTGATGTCGGTGTCAGAATATGTCAGATTGCTTGTTTCTCAGAGTAGGGCTATGAAGAAGCCTTGCCAGTGTGTGAAAGTCACAGTTGGAAAATCTTGTTGATGGTGATTGGTTTTTTTTCTCCTTGTTGTTCTTTTATAGCAGGAAGTTACAGGAACAATTTGTCAGGAGAAGCCTTCATGCCACTTGAACCATGTTTCACGTCTGCAGAACTGGGCATGGCACCGAAGTGTGTTCACTGCATGGTTTGTGCGGGTGGCCCTGTACCCTGTACAGGCTCTACAAGTGATCTTGTGGTTCTCATAACCAAGAATCTTAAATATTGCAGATGTGGCGTGACCAATCTTCCTGGCCTTCTGAGCCACGTACCAAAATTTAGGACTGCCAGACAGCCAGCTCGTTCTTCATTGAACCAAGGTAGAAGGGCGCTGTGTGCTTTTTGCAGGTGGGAAATGACAGCGGCTCCCAGGAATGCTAGCTGTCCATTGTGGGTCAGGGCTAGGCTGAAGGGTGTAACTTCAAGATGTAATGAAGTGTGTAATGTTAACTTTAGTAGCATGTGATAAATTACTCCCTCTTACAGTGGGGATTTATCCTACATAAGCACAGTCCCTCCGTTGGATACGGGACAGAGTGCCAGTGTGGGAGCTGTGCTTGAAAACCACCTAGCCCAGGGGAGACAGGCTGGCAACCTTTCATGTAGTGCTTTGTTGCTGATGTTTCAAGTGGTGCTTCCTCTCTGCCTCTTGTCTTCACATCAGTGCTTTGTGCTCTGCAGTCCATTGTTAAACCCAACTGATGTTCTTCACTTCAGTTGCGTAGACTGTGGCTTGTATTTTAACATCACTCATACGCTTTAAGTAGTAGTGCCAGGACTTAGCATACAAAAATTGTCGTGAGCCCCCACAGAACATAAGATTTGACAGAATCATGCAATGTTAGTGTATGCTAAATTTGTGCATTCTCATTTACCTTCTGCTGCTTGTTTGTTTGTTTTGGTGGGTTTTGAGCTGCTAGGGGATCAAGCTTGTCTCTGCAAGCACAATTGCCTGACACTTTCTTTATAATTCAAAAACAAAAGAGGAGATTTTGATGTTATCACCTGTCTGCAGGGATTTGAGGCTTTTACTAAAACTTCCCAAACCCGCTGTAAAACTTAAGAGGGGATTTTGTTAGCAACTGGCAAAGACATACAAGTCATATGTGAAGAACTGGCGCTGCCTGACAAACTCTTCCTGTACACCAAGGGTCACTGGACTACTTTCAAGCAGCTGGGCCCCATGAAAGTGGCTGTGCAGTACCCAGAAAGAGTGAGGCTTGACAGGCACTGTTGGATCAGAAGGAACTATCTATTGCCACAACGTTTCTTTGCACCCTTGCTTCCGGCTTTCTTCTCTATCACAAGAGATGTGTCGTCAGAGTGTGTTTGAGAGCCAGTAACTTCTAATTCTGGCTCTAACACTGTCTTCTTTGTGACGTGAAAGCAGGTATATGGGTATTTTTAAAGGATTTTTTAAAAATAGCCTGCAAGTGGGGTGCCCACCTTTGGGTATGTAGTCAAAGGCATACTAGGCCTGATTTTCAGAAGTGGTAAATACCTGTGAATCCTTTTATTCTCAGCTGCAGTTGTAGATACCCAGCAGTGAATAGTCAGGGCAAATTAGTTATTCTTTAGAAGGCTTGAAAGTGAATTATTTTACATAAGTTTCTAGGCATTAGGAAACTAATGAGCAGCACTTATATTAAGCACTATTCTTAACAGCAACTGCAGTTTTCACATTGAGATGCCTTATGAAATGCGAGTTTGAGAGGAGGAGGAGGAGAAATGAAGAAAAATTATCTAAAAATGTGGTACAGTAAAGTATAGTCTACAGCGTGTGTGACTTACAAAGAATGTGGAGAAAATAGGAAGTTTTCATTTCTTTAAAAACCCCCAAAACTCTGTAGTCTCGTAAGACTGAAAATGACTTAATTAATGCTCTTTGCTGTCGCTTTAAAATATACTGTCTGCCACTCCATCTTCTCTTTCCCTTTTCTGCTGTCTCTCAGGAGACTAGTTCTCCAGAAAGTGGATTTTGAGATTTGGGAGTACTTGTTAAGAAAGACGGGATATGGCACTTCACAACTGTGCTAGGGTCAGACGTCAGAATAATATTTTCGTTTCTGAGACCATTCCTCAGCTGACTTTCACAAATGAGACTTGTGAAGCATCAATGCCATTTCAAGACAATCTTACTCTTGTGCTTTCACAAGGAAGAAGCAGATCTATTTTGAAAGTAACCAGTCTACAGAATATTGTTCCAAATAAATTGCAGTTTTGGGCATCATACTTGGTATTTTGGTCTGCTGTTTGCTGTTGGAGCTGGAGTACTGTGGTCTGTGCTGTTTGCATTGTACTACAGTATGGCTGAGTTTCACTCTGGCTGCTGTCCCCAGGGCTCTTATGAAGAAGAGATTCATATCTCGTGAGATTACCCCACTGAGCAAAGAAATGAAATAAATAATATTACTCTTTTAGTTCTGTCAAGTATAGTAGCTCATAGAGCCTTTCAAGGCAGTGTCAGCATGGGCTAGATACTGCATCAGTGCATAAAAAGACATCCTTTACAAGAACAGCTCTGCAAAATGAGGCCAATGTGAGCCTAATGGGTGGTGGAAAACAGTGAGCCTTTTTTTTTATCTCCCTAATGGAAGCCTGTGGGGGTTTATTTTCCAGCGTGTGTGAGTCTTGGGGCAAATCAGCGTGCTGAAATTCTTCTACAACAGGAGCTACAAGTAAATCACTGTAGTAGTAAGGATCTTATTTGGGAACCAATTAGAGCTTGTGCTGGTTGTTTCTCCTTGGCAGCTTTAATGAATCTATCAACACAGAAGTACAAGGAAACAAAAGATTTTACAGTAGTCTCCATTTAGGATGAAGCCCACGGGCTATCCAGTTCCTTCCACAGTGCAATATAATGCTTCAAAAAGACGGAAAAGGTTGTTATGATAACTTAGTCATGTGTGAAGAACCAGGAGAGCTAAAATGAGTTTAATAATTTTATCGTACTGTAACTTTAGGAAGAAGTATTCCCCAGAACAATTGCTTTTCCCGGTACCGCAGAAAATCTTGCAAAAGCCCACCTGAAATGTGTCTGTCAATGCAAACTGACTCAAGCAGGTACAGTAAATTTCAAAATCTTGTATTATCATTACAGAGAATAAACTCCCTTTTCTTTTTATTTGTCCACCAGTTGTTTCACCCAATGCCTTAGACATATTTTTCTAATCAAATTTCACAGCATATCTCTGAAATACATTATGACATTTGATCATTTTTTATCTAAAAATCTCATACTCCATGTCGTCTCATATAATTTCTAGTCTTTGGCAAGGCTGTACAATAACCTCACAATTATCTGTTGTACCCTATTCCCTATCTGGTGCTAGGACTCAGTTTCTGTTTCAGTTAACCCTTTAGTGCACTTCAAACTGATAGCATCTGCTTAAGAAAAATAGCATAATGCTGTCCTAAGAAATGGAAGAAGAGGCAAAAGCTTAGAGAAGTCACTAAAAAGCTGAAGTTCTCTTGACAAGAGGAGGTCTGTGACTGTAAACATGTAGTGCTATTTTTATTGTTACTGTCCTTTATCGTCCCATACGTTGAAACAAATGAGACTATAATTATCCAATATTAAGCACGTGAGTCATACAGAATGAAATTATAATATAAAATAGAGTATGGCTGTTTAAAAAGTACCCGTGTTTCTGTTTCGGATTTTTATAGTGTCCATGTAATAGGAACATTGCTTTTTTGGTGTAATATTTCAAGTTCTGTTGCCACCTTAAGGAAATGAACTGTTATATACAAGCCTTTCAAAGCTGATAAGAAAAAATGGAGACTCTGGTTACAGCTACAATGCATCTTATGTACCTGGAACTGTTCTTAGCTGTGTATCAGGCAATTAAAGATATTTTTAACTTCCAGTCTTTAAAAGGCAATGGACTTTATCTTTTTTTTAATAAAAAGGATATTAAAATATTAAGCATATTTAAAAGGCTACTATAAAGAAACAAGTAAGCAAACAAGATAGGAATAGGAATGGAGCTTTGGGATGTCGTTATAGGGTGCTCTCAGAGGTTTTTTGTGTGGCACTCTTTCCACCAGATGAAACTCACTAGACCATGGAAAAGAAAGAATTAGCACTATTTTATGTAATGTTATTTACTCTTTCATGTTCTGTAGGACCTCATTAGAAGGATGAGAGATGAGTTCCAGCAGTGCATGGATGTTAATAATAGGCAGTACAAATGAGATTATACTAAGAGAATCCTGGATGATACATAGGGAATTAGAGCCAGGAGTCCATATATAAAAGGAAGCATGTACTTAGTGAAACTTGGTAGGTCTTTGCAGGAGAGGAACCACAATGGTGGAGGCTGAGTCCAACTCATCAAGCCTCGTAAAAACTACTGATAATCCAAAAAGAGAAGCAAAATCCAGGAGTCCTGAATTTTATTCTTTCTGCTGTTGTAGGCTTATTTTCACTCTCTTAGAACTTTGTCCTTGAAATTCCTTTTGGGAGAAACTTTTCATTGAAACAGTATAAATTTAAAAATAAAAAAAAACGTTGGAGGAGAAACAAAACAGATTTACTGCTCTTGGGTTATGAGACGTTAGAAAAATGCAGTTTGTCTCCAAAAGAGATTGTTCTGAATCCCCTGCACATATGTGTTGCTCAAAGTGTGAAAACTAGTACCTCTGACAGGACTGATGATTTTGCATTTTAAAGTAGCTGCCTCTTTTAAGCTTTCCTAGAGAACCCAGGAATTCCAAGAATTTTTTCATGTGGCACACAGTACTCTTTCCTTATTATTTAAACAGGGGGATTTCCCTTAGGGATCAGTCTTCAGGGAGACAGTTTAGCACCTGTAAATTTAAGAGTATGTATCTTACTTCCATTGAACTCAATGGAGTTTGAGTAGGTGCTTAAAAGTAAATGTGTTTAAGAGTTTTCTTTAAACAGTGGGACCATGATGTCTAATATATGTGAAGTATTGTAGAGAAGGCAAAAGGCAAAATACATGATTAATAGATGCAATGAAAATAGATGAAAGGGAGGAAAAAGTTGTGTCTGCTACTATTACGCAACTTCTTATCTGTATTTCCAGTAGGTGCCAATCTCTAAAGATAAGTGTACTATACAGCTGCTAGTTTTGGCTGGTGTATTTTTGGCCTACATTTTGACAGAAAGTATAAATAATACAAATGATGGATTCGTGCACTGTGTGGTGTAATAGGCAATCCAGCATATGAAAGAATTATGCATTACAGTGGCTGCTGTTACAATACAGTAACTTTTGTGGTATATAAATTCATGACATAGAAAACTTCAAATAATAAAAGAAAAGTATTTACACAGAGACAAAATTATTGTAAATAATTTTGAGGTTTTAAATGACTTGCACTTTCCTTCCTAAGTGCCAATGATTCCTACCTTTAGTAATGACCTAGTAAAAACCCTGGAAAGAGTTTATTTTAATGTATTACGTAGATGATTATTTAGGAATACATTTAAATCTGCACCAAAATGTACCATTAATACGAAGTTAGGGTTACAAATGTTTTCCTTCTGCCGAAATACATCTTAAAGGAAGATAGTTTAAAAAACTTGCTAGCGTTTTGTCCTGACGTTTTACTTTAATTTCCAGGAGAAGCTGTAACGGTATAGCAGCCACAGCCAGAAGCTTGGTGGCAGGCTAGCCAGGGCTGGAGCGAGGATGAAGCAACACTAGACTGGACTGTTAAGGATGGAGATTGGAATTGGCTAGGAAAGGCTGTCCAGCCTGGGAGCTGCAGAAGGAAACAGCAGGCATGGGACTGGGGCTGGCTGAAAAACTAGGGGAAGGTGGGAATGGTTTGGCATGAAGGTCAAGAGGATGAAAGATAGGGATAGGTTCAAGGAGAAAGGTGGTGAAAAATGAAACCGCCTGAGCAAATACATTGCATTGAGTGCGTAGGGAATATGAAATCATAAAATGGCCGGCAGGCTGGGAGGTGAGACAGGGAATAGGAGTGGGGACACAGAAGGTGAGTGCAAAGGGTGGCTGGAAGTTCAATGAGTGAGAGAAGAGAGATGGATCTGAAGGAGAACAGGAAGGGAGAACTGGGCCTGGGAGGAGATATGTAGAAGTAGGAGTCACCTGAGTGTTGCAGAAAAATAAAGCTGGTCTTTTATACTCCTTCCCTCACTGAAATGTCTGGGTAGCTTTTTGCATATAATTAATAACAACCCCAACTTCCCCTGGGTAATAGTAGGGGACCTTTCTCTCTTTGTTTAGTTGGAACTAGACTAAGTTGTTTGGATTTTTAGTTTGTGCTTTTGAGGGGGGGGATAGGAAAGGAAGATTTCTTCTTTGATCAGAGACTGTTTGGTGATAAAACAAACTGTGAATGTCTCTTATAGTGGAAAGCCTTTTTCAAATGTTTCCAGAAGATACCTGCAATGTTGCTTAAAAACAATCATACTCTGGGGCTCCCTTTACACTCCTTTGTCCGGGTAACCTCAAAAAAGGCACGCTTCATCTATGTTTTGTTCTGGGGCTTGTAATCTGTGCTGTTGCAAAGCGAAGCAGCTGCTGCAGGTGTTTGTAGATCTTCATCCAGTCTGTGATCTTACTGGAGTTCATCTGTTAGCTCTTTGGCCTACAGGGCCAGCATCTTATACCAGTGTTTGAAGCTCACTAGGAGCTATTTGGAGGACTGGAGCTTGAAGCATTTACTCCAAAGCAACAATTTTTTTTTTTTCAGTAGCAATTTTGAAAGTATTTTCAGCTTGATACAGTGAGTTGTAACTAATCCAGCCTAATATGAAAAATGCCTGCCTTTCTCTGCCCAGAGTCTCCTGGACAAGATGAGAGAGAGAGTTTCCCAACAAGGGGAAGGTGAAAGAGAGAGTATTTTGGAAAATGTATGCTACTAAGACAGCCGAAATGAGTATGAGCTGTGGAAATCTGCCTCTTTTTGCTGAATAAGGGCTGTGTACTTTCTGTGAACGGAGCTAAAAACATCTCGGACAACTTCTGATTTGAACGTTCCTCTTTTCTGTCTGGTGTCACTTGAGTCTTCTTTGGCTCCAGTCTGGACCAGCTGTTTTCCATCCTAATCTTATTTCCCATAGCAATCTGAACATGTTCGCAGCAGCAGTGGTTATGCTGGGTGAGGATGAGGTACTGCAGTTGTCCTTGCCGTGTTATTGTCGGTTAAACCGGTGGAATCTCATTAGGTTAGATTTCTTCATGGCTGCTGAAGGGTGGAAGATCCCTGTGGTCTGCGGAGATAAAGGCCTTCGGAAAGGAGGAGCGAATGCTTATCAGTGCTGCCAGTGAACGAAGGACGTCTGGAGTCTTTTTAGTGTGGGGCCAGCTCTTTCTGCAGCGTCCTATTGGCACACAAATAACATTTGTGGTAAAGCTTAAAGGGCTGCCCCAGGGCTGGACCTGTTCCCATAGCCCTGGAAAGGCAGGTTTTTAATGGTGTTAATCAGCAGGGATGAA
The DNA here is from genome assembly GCA_008921705.1 of Burhinus oedicnemus. Lineage (NCBI taxonomy): Eukaryota > Metazoa > Chordata > Aves > Charadriiformes > Burhinidae > Burhinus > Burhinus oedicnemus. The sequence continues at coordinate 5,835,978 of VFFE01007703.1, forward strand.
ACGAGAGTGCAAAAGTTGATAATCATAGAATCATAGAGTAGTTTGGGTTGGAAGGCACCTTTGCAGGTCATCCAGTCCAGCCCCCCTGCAATGAGCAAGGACATCTTCAACTAGATCAGGTTGCTCAGAGCCCCGTGCAACCTCACCTTGAATGTTTCCAGGGATGGGGCATCTACCACCTCTCTGGGCAACCTGTTCCAGTGTTTCACCACCCTCATTGTAAAAAATTTCTTCCTTATATCTAGTCTAAATGTACCCTCTTTTAGTTTAAAGCCATCACCCCTTGTCCTATTGCAACAGGCCCTGCTAAAAAGTTTGTCCCCATCTTTCCTGTAGGCCCCCTTTATGTGCTGAAAGGCAGCAACAAGGTCTCCCCAGAGCCTTCTATTCTCCAGGCTGAACAACCCCAACTCTCTCAGCCTGTCCTCACAGGAAAGGTGTTCCAGTCCTCTGACCATTTTTGTGGCCCTCCTCTGGACCCGCTCCAACAGGTCCATGTCTTTCCTGTGCTGGGGGCTCCAGAGCTGGACACAGTACTCCAGGTGGGGTCTCACGAGAGCGGAGCAGAGGGGCAGAATCACCTCCCTCGCCTTGCTGGCCGTGCTGCTTTTGATGCAGCCAGGATGTGGTTGGCCTTCTGGGCTGCGAGCGCACATTGCCCGCTCGTGTGCAGCTTCTCATCCACTGGTACCCCCAAGTCCGTCTCGGCAGGGCTGTGCTCGATCCCTTCATCCCCCAGCCTGTACTGATACCGGGGCTTGCCCTGACCCAGGTGCAGGACCCTACACTTGGCCTTGTTGAACCTTATATATAATATATATATAATCTTATTATATAATTATAGAACACTAATATTGGAATAGTTTTTCCTTGGCTGGGCTTTCCGTGGGTTTCGGTGCAGGCAGTTAACCCCTTAGTCCTGCCAGCGGTATTTCTGAAGCGTTTCAAGTCGCTCGGAACTACCAGCGGTAGGGCAGGCAGCAGCGCTGGGCCCCCCGAGGAGAGGTGAGGTCTTGCTGGGTCCCCTCTTTCCCCTTGGCGCTGCGCGGCCGCGCCGGGCTCCCCGCGGGGGACGGGGCCGAGCGGGCAACACCGGGGGCCGGCACAGCCCCCGCGCCCCGCCCCTTGCCGCCTACGTCATGGAATTCCAGGGCGCTTCCGCCAATGGCGGCGGCGCCGCGCCAGCAAGGCGGGCGCGTTGGGGCACCGCCCACGCGTGGCAGCGTCAGCCCCGCGGCGGCGGCGGCGGCGGGGGAAGGAGGGCGCGGAGCTCCTCCGGTTGGCCGCGGGTGACCGCCGGGCTCGGTCCCGCCGGGGAGGGCCGCAGCCGGTGAGGCCGGCGGGAGAAGGAGGCGGGGATCACGGGGGAGGCAGGGCTGCTGCCTCCCCGCGTCAGAGTTAAAGCTGGCAGCGGTGACCTACGAATTACTAATCGCTGGGCAGCTTCTCGCGGCTGGGAACGGGTGCTGCCGGCTTCTAACTTTTCCAGCTGCTCGTTACGGGATGCGTGTGTTGTGCTGGGAATTGGTGCCAGTTTCGGTGTCTGGCTTTTAGAGCGCAGAGTATTGGCAAGTACTCGGTGGTATAATGCTGTACAGCTCTGAGTGTTCTTTCTGGGTGTCCAGCAAGCTGCTGTTCTCTCATAAAATGCTATCAATAGGTAAATTACTCCACTAATTCTTCTATAAGAATAACTAAAATCCTTTGTAGTTTCTTTTTCCTGACAGTCGCCTCCCGTAAACTCACCGTAGGGTCAGAGGCGTGTGTCTGGTATGTCTCCACCAGCCTGTACTGCAGGCGGTTGTGTGTCTGGGTACGGAAGCAGCCTGTATCTATTTTAGCAGGGTGCTCTGCCCATGATAACGCTCTTTTCCTCGTCAGGTTTGATTAGCCCCGAGCAAATTGCTCTGCTCACATGGCTAAACTACTGCTGCTGTTGGAGGTAGCTTGGATGTCTCTGCACAGAACTGCATTGCGTCATCATCCGTAATAAAGATTTTGCAAATCAAATACAGCTCCTTTTGGTACCTAAATGACAGAGAAGGTGGTGGCACCAGTTTGTGTGGGTACAGAATTTGACTCTGTAGCTGCAATGTAGTTAAGAAAATTGCAAGCGATGGTTCAGTCATATTAGAGTAGAGGTTACTTTCCCATAGGGCATTTCGTTTCTGACATTACCAGAAACTAAAGGAAGAGTGAATTTTCTCATTAAACAACATGGCAGCTGGTACACCTGGATGGGTTCCATTGGCGATGACAGGGCGAAACTTACAGTCGCTTTTCTAATAGCTGCATTTCAAACTTGAAGTGGTTTGACAGCGCTGATACAGTGAATGACACTCTTCTTCCTTCCCAAACATCAGCTTTTCCTTGGGAACCATTGTGTCTGCACTTTGTTTCCGAGTCAGAAGTTACCCCAGCATTCCCCTCCTGCCACTCAGCTCTTCTTTTGCGGAACGAGGAACATGGCCCTTGCACGGCCGGTCCTCGCCAGGTTAACTCCGATGGGCCTGTTTACAGTGAGAACTGTGGCGTTGCTTCCATGTAAAGAAAAAACAAACCCCAAACCCAAACAAACCCACCCCAAAGCAGTGAGGCGGGCTGGGGGGGGGATGACGAGGTGCCTCGTACTGTTGGCGGGGGTAAGAGCTAGGCCTGGCTCTCCCTGCGGCCCTGTGGCTGCTGGCAGCCCCGTGCCGCGCTCCCCCGGGGCTTGTTTACGGGGTCCCCGCCGTGCCTGCCGCCCACCCGGGGGGTACGGGTAGGGCTGGCGGGGGGCCGGGCGTGCGTGCCGGCGCTGGGGGCGGCGGGGCGGGAGGGCGCGGGGTACCGGGCCCGGCGGGGGTGCAGGCCGCCCGCCCCGCTGCCGGTTGAGCGGCCGTGGGCCTCGCCGTGGCCTCGCGCGCCCC
>VFFE01007703.1:5839718-5851430 GCA_008921705.1 Burhinus oedicnemus
CCCAGCGCCGGCACCGACCCGGTGTTTACCGTTAGCCCCTTGCCGGGAGTTTTGGTACTGGTGCCTAAAAAAAAAAATCAACACTCCCCCACGGTGAACGCGGCTCTGCGATTTTCTTATTTTATTTATTTTTTTTACTTCTGATTATTTAAATGCAGCAGCAGGGTGGTGCCGCCGCGAAGTTTATTGTTACCGGCGTATCTGAATTTACTCGTGGGGTTCGATCCGTCCTCGGCGCCGTTCGGGCTGCGGTGGCCGCGCAGGGGCGGTGATCCGCCGCCAGAGGGCGCCACCTGCCCGGCGATGCGCTCGGTTGTCCCGAGTACCGGCGCCTGTGCACGGGAGGGCATCGGCACGGGTGGGCGGCGGGTCTTTGGGGCAGCCCTCTAATAACGGGAGTGTTCCGGTCCTTGCTCGCTGCAGAACGGCAGCCGTCGCGCTTCGGCTCGGAGGATGGCGTTGGGATAGGTCTACCTGTTCCCTGGGGAAAAAGCGGATCGGGGAGGAGAAGCGGGTTTGAAATAGCGAACTTAATGTAAAAGTCTGTTGCTGTAGGTGTGAGGCGGTGTTAATAGTCCAGGAGAAAGGTGGTGAAGCCGGAGTAGGAAAATAGAAAGTTTCCACAGAAATAAAGGTGGTATCAATTTTCACAGGTTGGCTTTGTGTCTGCAAAAGTACGCTGTTAACCTGAATTTGTAGTTCTGGCACTGAAACTAACACAAGGAAATATGCTAGGTAGTTTGTACTGATAATATGATACAGATAATAAATTCTGTTAGTTCTGTGAATTTTCAGTATCTTAGGTCAGTAGGGAAGAAGAGCCAGATTCCCCTTAAAATTGAGTTCGCTCTTCAGGCTAAGTGCTGGAGGGTGCCCATGGTACAGCTGAGCCGGCCAACTCGTGGCAGCGTTGTGGTTTGCTGCTGAGACGCGTTAGCATCAGTCAGCTAACGCGTGCTGCCCGCCTCTTCTCCTGGTGAAGTCAGGGCCTCCAGGGCCTTGTGTCTCTGCCTGAGGGATCCCTGCTGAGGCCAGTGGAAGTTTGTGCAGATCCATGGTGAGAAAACAGTGACCCTTTGCCAGCGAAACTGGGTTTGTACTGTAAACACTGGGACTCTTCTAGTGAAAAGAGCATGTGTGTGGTGCTTAGTTTAGTTTAGATGATCGTAGAGTCATAGAATGGTTTGGGTTGGAAGGCACCTTAAAGGTCGTCTAGTTCCAACCCCCCTGCCATGGGCAGGGACATCTCCCACTAGACCTGGTAGCTCAAAGCTTCATCCAGCCTGGCCTTGGACACCTCCAGGGATGGGGCATTGCAGGGATGATGAACCCATATATTTAAGGTGCTGTAGAATACGTCTTAAATACTAATTCTTTTTTTATTTATTACTTAATTTTAAAAGGCCGGGTACCGTGGCTCTCCGTGAAATCAGGCGCTATCAAAAGTCTACCGAACTTTTGATCCGCAAACTTCCCTTCCAGCGCCTGGTGCGTGAAATTGCTCAGGACTTCAAAACAGATCTGCGCTTCCAGAGCGCTGCCATCGGTGCTTTGCAGGTGAGCGTTGCCGCGGCTGGGGGGAGCACCTTGTCCGGGCGGCGGTCGGGAAGGGGGGGTGTTCCTAGGGGAAGGCTGGGGTCAGTGCTGTCAGTGCCCCCCCAAAAAAACCTGGGGGCTGAAGGTAAGGGAGGGCTCCGCCTCCCGCCCCATTGGCCAGCCTGTTTCTAGGGTTAGTCCCGGCTCTGCCTGATTGGTGGGCTGCTGCGGTGGGCGTGGCCCCTCCCGGGGTGGGGGCCGACATGGGGCGATATGTCCCTCAGCCTTCCCTTGCTCAGGGTGGACCTGGTGATGCCCTATGGGTACCACAGGCTGAAACAACGCGGTGACAGGTCCGCAGCTCCTTACAGTGTGGGGTTGGGGGAGAGTTGCTTTTTTTGGGGTTTGGTTTGTGGGTTTTTTTTTTTAATAGCCCCCACCCCTCAAGTAGTTGCACTTGATGGAAGAGTGCATCTTATTAAGATACTTAACATAAATCTGTTTCCTCGGTCCTCGAGCTTTGTTAGTGGCTTTGCCTTTGAAAGCTGTGCAGTCCGAGAGGAAAATGTTGTCATGTGAGGCTCGTTCTGGTGTGTGCAAATGGCCGTCTTGATGTCCTCAAACGCTCTGTGCAGAAAAACAGCTCAATTAGCCACATCTGAACACAGTTAGGGAAATAAGTGCTTTTGTATGATGCAGTTGGTGCTAAACACATAACTTTTAAAATATATTAGTTAAATAACTTATTTAGAGTATATTGAGGGTGAAATATTGATTGCTCTTTCTGGCCCAAATTCTTACATCTAAGTTAGGTCCCCTCCAAGACTGTGTTCTTATCACAGGAACGTTTCCCTCTCGTGGTAGAAGTAACACTCCTGATTAAAGATAGGCCTTTACTGTTCTTCTAGCTGTTGACAAGTTGTTTCAGAACCTATCTGCAATTGTAGAATATCTGATATCCAGGCAAAATTGTCTTTTTCTGGTTAATGACTTCCCCTTGATAAGGGCCAAAGCGTATGCCACGAGATGCTGTAAACTTGAGCACGTGCTTACCTTCAAAAAGTGGCTGCGTGCACTTGCAAAGTTGCTGCTTTTGCTTTTGGTGGTTGTTCTGTCTTCACTGCAGTGAGTGAATGTGGTAGTTCTTAAATCCTGAGGTTTACTTGTGTGTCTTTTTGTCAGGAACTGCTTATTAAAATTTATTCAGTAGTTAATACATTTTCAGAAGGCTGGTTTTGCATTAAGCGGTTGTTGGTGTAGAACTTGTTCATGCACTATTCCTAGTGCTTCCTGCTTGCATATTTTCAAAAGAACCTTTTAACCCCTTTAGTACCATGTTGTTTGTGCCAGCACGGCTTATTTGGCGAAGTGCCTCAACTTTTCACGTAGGGATTTAGCAAAACTGTGTTAGGGGAACTTATGGTAGCCATATCCTACTGGATATGAAATGACTTAATTACTACAGCAGATGAGGTCTGTAGTATTAGTATTTTTCTTCTTTTGTATTAAATGCTCTGTTTTTAAACAGGAACTTTGAACTTAATAAGTTGATTTTGTGGTTCCTGGTAACGAAATGGTTCACAGAAGCTGTTTTCTTGCATGTATTCTAGAAAGGTGGATCTCAACCTCCTTTCTGTAAGCGAGCCCATCAGTCCTGCCTTCTCGCCCCAACCATGTGCTATGTCCTGGTCCACATGCTGGTCTGATGTTGGCATGCCGAGATGCTTCCAGGGAGATTGTTAGGTGTTAAGAGTTCTGTATCAACCCAAAGATGTGTAGATGATTACCGTTGCAGTGCTGGGCTTAATAGCAGCTAACTTAACGTGAGCTGGAAGCACAGTTAGGTCCAACGGAGCACGTGCCTGACCCGGAATCCTGTCTGCAGTGGTTCAGTAGCAGAGACAATACTGTGGTCAGGGTTGTGGTTTTCCCAAGATAGGGCTTGTCCTTTGTCCTCCCAAGTGCTGGCTCTGTGGTTCTCACAGGTGTGAGGTGGGAACCTTCTGTGATGGGGAGGGGGTGGGCTGTGGTGTGTGCCCCAGATAGACAGGGGGTGCTTAGGCAGGAAGAAAGTATAGGAATAGGACAAGTGTCTGATGGTAATTCTCAGACTGCTGTCCTGGTTTTGGTGATTCAAGGAGTTCCTGAGTCAAAGGTGGTGTTGTCTCATGTCTCATAATTTTCAGTACATTTTTTTCTGCTAATTTTTGACTTTTGAATTAAGCCACCTCTTCAGTATCCCATGGCAAGGAGCTGTGTGCCAAAACTGTGTTGTGAAGGAATACGTGCTCTTCTTTTCCCTAGCACCTGCCAGTTTCGCCTGATGCTCAATAGCTCTTACTGTGGAAGAGGCAGCAAACAAATCACTCAAATAGTCTAATCCAGCCTTTAAAAAGAGAAGTTCCTAAACAAACTAACCTTTTGATAAGGTAACCCATTATCTTGTGAGAGTTCCATCAGAATATTTGTTCAGTTGTCTTTGGAGGGTGTCTTCACCAAACAGCAGTAGTGCACAACTTTGACATAGAATATTATTTGGTGGTTTACAAGAAAATGGAGGCTTTTATTTTTTGAGAATCTAAAACTTTTGATGTTTCTGAGTAATAAAGATAGAAGCCTAAACTTTCTGCCGTGCTACATTGTATGTTGAATTATCATTATTTTTTCCTAGTGCTCAGAGAGTGAAAGTGTTCTTAATTCTTTTCTTCTATACTAGGAGGCAAGTGAAGCCTACTTGGTTGGCCTGTTTGAAGATACCAACCTGTGTGCTATCCATGCCAAACGTGTCACAATCATGCCAAAAGATATCCAGCTAGCACGCCGCATACGTGGAGAGCGTGCCTAAACTTCACTATGATGGGTTTGTCATTCTCGAAGCAAAATCTTCTTCCTGTTATTGGTAGTAATGAACGTTAGATATTTTTTCCATGGGGTTAAAAGGTACCTAAGTATATGGTTGCAAATGGAAAAATAGGGGACAGAATTGGGTATTGGCAAGTTTTTTTCCATTTTCATTTGTGTGTGGATTTTTAATATAAATGAGGGGACGTAAAACATCAATGCGGTCAAAAAATGTTTCGGTGAACAAGTTTCAACAATTCAACTTTATAAAAAAAAAAAAAGAAATTATAAATAAACCTGTCAAATTTTTCTGGACAATGCCAGCATTTGGATTTTTTTAAACAAGTAAATTTCTTATCAATGGCAACTAAATGGTGTTTGTAGCATTTTTATCATACAGTAGATTCCATCCATTCACTATACTTTTCTAACTGAGTTGTCCTACATGCAAGTACATGTTTTTAATGTTGTCTGTCTTCTGTGCTGTTCCTGTAAGTTTGCTATTAAAATACATTAAATGATGCCTGCTTTTAGTCTTGATTTTTAAATATTACACGTGGGTTATATTTGATTAAAAAATAATCGGCCTTCCCTTCCCTTTTTATCTTCAATATGTGGCCTAAAAACTTAGAGCAGATCTAGGAAACACTGGGGATACTACCTTGGTGGAAGTAGTATATATGTGAGGGGTTTTTTTTAAAAGTGTAAAATTTCTGTGAGTTCCATGTTAAAGCAAGTTTGGGGAGTATACTACTGGCTAGAGTCTGGAGCTGGACTGAGCTCTCTAAGCTACAGTGCTAAGAAAAGTTTTGTTGCTGTTTAGGTTCCTTTCTTGCTTGACTTAATGCTGAATTTGGAAGCATTTCTGATATTCATGGTTTGTTAGTACGGTATAAGTGGCAGGGTGTGGTGATTTGGGGGTTTTTTTGGTGTGTTTTGGGGTTTAGGGGTTTTTTTTGGGGCCCCCTCTTTTTTTTTTTTCTTTTTAAACCCTTTTGCACTCTGGTTTCTCGGTTTGTATGTGTTCAACTTCTTGGTTGACTGCCTTTGTTTCAGTCACACCCTTTAGCATGTTTGAGAGCTTAGTCCACATATGACTGGTTTCAGTTTGTACACTCTAATCAAAAGACACTTTTGTACCGTTTTTATTAGTTAAAATACTTCATAGAAGCAGTACTTAGACAGGAGCCTGTGTTTTGAAACTTAGGTTTTGGGGGTTTTTTTATATCCCCTCCCTCTCCCAGTTGCTGATACAAGTTCCTGTGAAGAAATTTACTGCTGAAATTATGTTCTATAAAAACTTGGTTTAAATTTTTCACCTGAAACTTGGTTAAGGATTCTGATGGACCAGTCTGGAAATGTGATGCACTTTTTGATAGCTCTTGTGGATAATGAATTGAGTTACAGAGAAGATGATACGTAGGCAGTGAACAGATTTCACCTCTGTGCTAAGACCCTTACAGAGCTTATTTGTTGCTAACTTCTTTCAAGAGGTTCTGAGTGAGCTCTGAGCACACGAGTGAATTTGAAGATTTCTAAAGAGGATTAATAGGGATGTATTATCTGCTTTGGTATCTTGAATAGAGCGCCAAAAATTACAGAATAAATCACATTATTCCTAACTTTCTCAGCTCTGGTAATGAATGCTGTCTGCCAGGGCTGTGTGGAGTAAAGTCTATTTAAATGGAGTAGCTTGTCACAGAAAAAACTAACGCTAGACAAAATGTGATCACATCCTTTTGATGCCAAGCAGTTCATAACTATCAATTAAGAGTGATGGAAGACTTGTCTTGGAGTATCCAGAACAACAGAAATAAAAAGGTGAGCAACTGAGACTTAACTGATTCAAGATGTCACTTCTGTCTACTTGGTAACAACCCTGTTAAACTTACTATAAATGCACTTCAGTGTAATTAACTACTTGTTTTATCCTGTACTTCAGAATTGTTTCATGCATCAGTCAACAATGCTGCAACCACCTACACAAAAAGGTAATTAGGCTGATTTTTGTTGTTGTTTAATAACCTGAAATTGAAGTATTGATAAGGAACTTAATTTTTTTGTTCCTAGGTATATTAGAAAACCAAATGTAGAAATTTTGGTACTCAAATGAGATACTGAGTTCTTTCTCTTAAGAGAGAATTGGGGGGAGGAATATCCCAGTTTAACTGACAATGGAGTTAAACTGCTCAAGGCAGAAGAATTCATAATGGAAGAAGAGGGGATTGGGAATTTGCAGTTGACAACATTTAATTGTGCAGTGCTACACCTGCAGCTCAGGGATCACCTTTGCCTCTTTGGGAGTGTTGGTTATGACGGCTGCGGTCCTAGAGATGCCGTGTCAATCCTGTTAGCAATATTGATACCAAGTGTTGTCTTGGTTTTATTCATGAGAATAGGGTACCACTTCTCTGCTCCTCATTTGTTTTTTCCAAGTATGATGGGTTTTCATTCTTCAGACTTTTCCACTGTTTTGCTGAACAAATTACTCAATCTCTGGCTTTTTCACCCCCTGCCCTGAGCGCACTATCTTTTTGTCTTTACTGTGCAGCAATGTGAAAATAAAACCAACTAAATAATCAGCTTTCTTTAAGAACTGTTTTTTTTTTAAAATTGCTGGAATGGTCAGGTGTCAGTCCAACTTTGGATGGATCTTCTAGTTGATGCTGTTTAATGTTAATAGAGGAAGGGGAGTACAAAAGGTGACATTGCTTTTTGGTTTTTTTATGCTAAGAGTCTAGTTATTTGGGGTTACATATTTTCCTGTGGATTTTGGAAGCTATCTGTCTAAATATTGTTGGCATACAGTTCCATCAACTTCTTTCCTTCCTACAAAAACATTTTTGGAAAGTGGTGGAGGGACAGGAGGACTACATAGTACTGGAGAGCCATAGTTAGGGCACGCGTGGATCATGAGAGAAGGTAGGATACGGCATGTTATTTAGAGTTAAGTTTTAAGCTGCTGATGTTGTGATGCTGGCGTTCCCTTCCTTCGGTCGCTTCAGGATTACAGGTTTCTGCTCCCTGGGGTGAGAAAGGGCAGGCAAAATAGTTTTGATCAGTTATTTTTAAACCTCGCCACTGCATGTAACTGGAAGAATTGTGTTTTCATCAATGCAATTTCCCCATTTCGCATGTCGCCACATGTCCGTCGTGCTGTTTGGAGTGAGCAGTAGCTGCTGGTGGCCCCACTAGCTGCCTGCATATGCAGGTTTGGGCATCGGCTAAAAAGAAAATCAGCCTATAGTCCAAAGTCTGCAGGCATTTACCAAATAGGTATTGCAGCTTGTCTTCTTGCTCTCCTGGGCTGCTTCCTCTGGAGCTGGCGGGGGGGAGACGAGTCACGGGGGAGTTAGCTGACCTACGGGATGGCAGTCCTCTAAAACATCGCTCTTGGGAGTCTTCAGTGTTCTTCTCGTAAAGCAAGGGGTGTTCCTCTTGTATATGCCTGCTTGTTGGGTGAGGTCATTTTTGAGGAAACTATTGACAAACAAATATTAATGGATTTAAAATAACCTCAGGGTTTGTTGGTTGGGTTTTGGTGGGTTGGGGTTTTTGTTTGTTTGTTTTTTTCAGAGAAGCACACTGTTCATCAGCCAGTTTTACAAGCGCTGTTTAAAGTCTTACAAGATTCTCAGTGTCTACAGTTGGTATATGTAGAAGAAATTGTAATAATTAAAATTGTAAATTCGTATTAACTTGTGGCATTTGGGAGTTGTGGGGAAAGGGAATACCACCAGACTTGGATGTGGGCTAATTTAGCAGTGACAGAAAAGGAAACCTGCTGAAGTCACACATGCTGCATTCTCTGCAAAAAGAAATTACGGTTTACATGCAAGAGAGATGCAATACTGATTTAAAGCATTCTCATTCTGTGGAAGAAGTGGCTTCAGGTTCTTCTTTCACATCTGGGAAAAAAAAAAAAAGTGGGCTGAACTTCAGTTCCTAAAATAGTTTACCTCTTTCCCCGCCCCCCCAGCAATTCTGCTATCTCCTGGGCAGTTCAGTTGCAACTGAGATTTTGAATGCTGGAAGCAAGTTGTGGTTATGTGGACGTCCTCCTGGGGAGGGGTTTAACTGTAAGGGGTGGAGGGATGGATGTGACGTGGCTCCTCACTTGTTAGTGACAAACATACTCAAAGATTGAACAGCTGTTTAAGGCACGTCATTGCATGGATGTCCACACTTCAATTTCTGAATTATTTTGTGAAGTCCTTTATAACGCGTGTGATAAGCTGGTTTTTAGGTTTTTGTTTTAGATTTTCATGTTAACAGCATTTACGTGTTATTTTCTCGGAGTAAATACAAAACCTTATTTTTTGTTAAGCTGGATGCTTTGTATTAGCAACACAAAAAGCAAGCTTGCCTACCAGAGCCAAAAATTACTATACTGGGAAATAACTTCAGACACAAGATTGGTTTCTCTTGTGTGGCTGTATCAAATTCAACTGGTAGTTCTTGAGAGCTTGGCTAACATGGAGCTTAAACCCAGCCTTTCAGATTTTGATTAGAAAAGTAACTTGCTGAATATAAAGTAACAAATATTAGTGTAGCTATGTTTAAGGGATGCATTGTTGAGCTGAGTTCATCCGGCCCTTTATCCCATCTGGCAGTGGTTTTTAGGTGATGCTGCTGCCCAGGGACCAGATTCATTATTGCCTGCTCTGTGACAGGTTGTAGCACCTACTTGAAATTAGTAATGCCGTCTTGTTCAGGAAGGAGAGTAAGTGCGACTATTTCTGTTAAAATAACTGCTCACTAATGGTCTCTCACACTGGTGAATTTTTGGGGGATGCATTTTGTAATTTGGGATAGCTGTCCCAGGACATGCATTCTTGCCTTCGGACTTTCATGGGGTTTTGTGACCACTTAGTGATTTGAAGCCACTCTGATGTGTCTGAAACCAGTGTGTCTCTTACACATACTTCCTGTGCCCCCGTTTTTGGTGGATTAGCCAAATAATTTGACTTGGCATATCTGCTTGATCTGAAGGACTAGAGCAGGCAGGAGAGTAGGACTATCCATTTCCCTAGTAGCAGTGCACAGTTTAGGTTTGGTTTCACAATATGCTTATTCCAAACTTAGGTCTGTGCGACCACTCTAATACCAGCTTTTCCTGCCACACTTGCCTATCTTGACAGTTTGTCTTCCGGAGCTTAATTTTAAATTCAACGTTTAATGAAGTATAGGTAGTGTTCAGATCAAAGATGTTGATTGCGTTGTTTACTGCAATTTTGTTTCTTATTATATATAACAAACACAGACACGCAACTTCTCTTGGTCTTCGTAATGAGTAAGGAGTTAAAAACACTTCATATAACGTGGCTTCAAAGGCTTGAATTCAGAGGAGGAATTCTAGTGTCAGGAAAGTTTCTTTTTCTCTGGTCCAGATCACCTTGTTGACATAGGGGAGCTGTTTGCTCAGCTTCTACTTGTGTGTTACTCCCATCACCATGTGTAATGAGTCATCCTCAGTGCTGAGATTTTTTTGCACCGAGTGGATGTTGCAGGCTTGTTTATGGCAGGTTTGCCTACAAACAGACAAGTATTTTGCTGAATAAAAAGCCACTGTTCTTGTGTGTGTATATATTTTTATTTATTTATTTATTTTTATCTGAGGAGGCTTTGTTATCTTCTGACCTGGATAATATGATGTCAAAAAAACCTAGCTCAGTGTGTGAAAAAACACTACATCTATCAGTGGTAGAATTAAAAAGGGACCATTACGACTGCGTAGGCTGACCTGCTTAATGTAAGCTACTGAACTTCATCAGATGGTACCTAATCTAGTTCATACTGTCTTTTTGAATTTAAAACTAACAGTGCTTAGCAGTGCATGTAGCAGAGGCTAAACACCCCCCCCACCCCCCCCACTGCCTGGTCTCATATTGTTGGACAACTATTACTCAAAACGCATCCCTCCCCTGCTACCCGGATGAGAATAAAGTAAATTGGGCCAGGAGAGTTCTGGTGTATGGCCAAGTATCTACTCCAGATGAGACGAATTGGTGACATTTCATGGTTTACAAATGGAGAAGCAGGATCAAAGAGGGACATGCAGGTAAAGATGTGTCTCTTTCTTCTCTTGCCCTTATAGGTGACTTTCTTGCTTCTCGTTGGAGGAAAGTTGTGACCTATTTCAGAGGGACTTTCTGCATAAAAGTTGGTTTCTGGGTGTTGTCACAGAGGCAGCTGTTACATCTGTGTTTTTTTCTGATTGAGAATCGTCTAGGTTGGAAGGGACCTTTAAGATTGAGTCCAACCATCAACCTAACACTGCCAAAACCACCACTAAACCATGTCCCTCAGCACCATGTCTGCCCGCCTTCTAAATAATTCCAGGGATGGCGATTCCAACGCTTCCCTGGGCAGCCTGTTCCAATGTTTGGTAACCCTTTCGGTGAAGAAATTTTTCCTAATATCCATCTTAAACTTCCCCTGGCGCAACTTGAGGCAATTTCCTCTTGTCCTGTTGCTTGTTACTTGGGAGAAGAGACCGACCCCCACCTCTCTACAACCTCCTCTCAGGTAGTTGTAGAGAGCAGTAAGGTCTCCCCTGATTCATACCACCCCTTCCCACCTTCCTGGCCCATGCGTGGGGATTTTAATAAAATTTAAAATAATAGTAGTAAAATAAAAACCACAAAATAAACCCCCAAAACAACAAGTATGATGCTTGTAGGAGATAGGTACCACCTGTTCTTTTATCCAAGAATTTTCTTTGTATGCCTGGCAGTGATGGAATACTTCTGAATAAATGGGGAAAGACTGTCTGAATTGTAGCTGGGAGGAGTGTTTTGGTTGCCTCCTGCCTGTCATCCCTGGGAATATTCCCTGTTACATGATCACAACTAAATAAATACACAAGAAATTATTTATTTAAAATGAAGAGTATTGTCTAATTGTGAGGAAATGGCTGCAAAACGCTGAGGCTTAGGAATGCTCTTGGTTGCAATGTGCCTGGACAGAGGCTTTCCATTTTTTCTCTGATGGTGATGCTCGCTGTCCCTTTGCAGCAGTCACCCGAAGACCCAGATGCTTGGATAAAGTCCCATGAAACATGAGGATGGGGTCAAAGGCAGGTACAGTGTGCGCTCTCCAACTCGACGTCATAGTCACTCTTGAGTGGGAAATAAGCTTCGATTTCTGTCTGTCTCTCTTGATAACACATTTGTAGGCTGATACGTAGCTTGTGGTTTGAGATGTGCACACGTATCCTCTGCTGTATTGTCCCCTGCCAACAGCATCCCCCTCGTCTCCTGTAGGCACGCCGTTACGCACAGCAGGATCTCTAACAGCAGGGGCGCTTTATGTTACTAGAAGCTCCTGTGAAGT